>PVLC010028032.1:0-21365 GCA_004027655.1 Graphiurus murinus
TCAAAAAAAAAAATAGGGCTGGGGGTGTAGCTTGGAGGTAGAATGCCCCTGAGTTCAATCCCCAGTACCGCAAAAAAAAAAAAAAAAAAAAAAAAAAAAAAAAAAAACCCAGGGCTGGGAGTATAGCTCCCAGGTAGAATGCCCCTGGGTTCAATCCCCAGTACCAAAAAAAAAAAAAAGTGCTGCCTCCCTTGGGTCCCAGTGTGTGCTGGACTCAGGTCCCCAGAGAGAGGTCATGAACGGTGTCTCCCACTCACCCAGCACAGTGCCTGGCATCGAAAAAAAAAAAACAAACCTATTCTTAGCTGGGCGTGGTGGCGCATGCTTGTAATCCCAGCATTCAGAGGCTGAGACCAGCCTCAGCTACCTAGTGAGGCACTCCACAACTTAGACTCAGTTTCAAAATAAAGAATAAAAAATAGGGCTGAGGGTATAGCTAGACGGTAGAATGCCCCTGAGTTCAATCCCCAGTACCGCAAAAAAAAAAAAAAAAAAAAAAAAACCTATTCTTAAGCCGGGTGTGGTGGTGCACGCTTGTAATCCCAGCATTTGAGAGGCTGAGACCGGAGGATCCAGGTTCGAAGCCAGCCTCAGCTACCTAGTGAGGCACTCCGCAACTTAGTGAGACCCGGTTTCAAAATAAAGAATAAAAAATAGGACTGGGGGTATAGTTCGGAGGTAGATGCCCCTGAGTTCAATCCCCAGTACCACAAAAAACAACAACAAAAAAAACCCTATTCTTTATTTTTTTTTACATAGGGTCTTGCTAAATTGTCCAGGTTAGCCTTGAACTTGCATTCCTCCTCTCGGCCTCCTGAGTTAAGCTGGGATTACAGGTGTGTGCTACCACACCTGGCTGAAATTTCATTCTTTAGCCATGTTAATCAATTATCTTAGCTAGATCTTCTGTAGCTTCTAGGCACTTGCTACTTCCTATTTCACCTTAGACTTTATACCATGAGACTTTTGGGGGGGGAGGGGGAATTCTACCTCCAAGCTATATTCCCAGTCTTATTTTATTCCTTATTTTGAAACAGGGTCTCACTAACTTGTGGAAGACCTCACTAGTTGGTGAGGATGGCTGCAAACCTGTGATCCCAACTGAAACACCTTAAAACTCACAAACCAACCTCTGCTAGATTCAAACTTCTATAGCTTTTTCCCCTCACTCAGCTGCCATAGAATTGAAGAGAGTTAAGTCCTTGCTCTGTATTAGGTTTTGTGACTAGTTTGATCTCCTAACCAGGTCACTAAAACTTTCTCCATGTCAGCCAGAAGTATGTTTTGCTTTATCATTCTTGTGTTCACTGCAGTAGCATTTTTAATTTCCTTCAATAACTTTTCCTTTGCACCTACAACTTCACTAAATTTTGGCAAAGAGGTTGAGCTTTTGGCCTGTTTAGGCTTTTGACATGCCTTCCTTACTAAGTTTAATCATTTATAGCTGTTGGTGGTACATGCTTGTAATCCCAATACTTGGCAGGCTGAGACAGGAGGATCACAGGTTCAAAGGCAGCCTTGGCAATTTAGCAAGGCTCTCAGCAACCTAGTGAGACCCTGCTTCCAAATATGAAATAAAATCAGGCTAGGGATGTAGCTTGGAGGTACAATGCCTCTGGGTTCAATCCACAGTAACGAAAATAAATAAAAATAAAAGTCTTACTTCTTTCACTTGAACATTTAGGAGGCCATTGTAGGGTTATTTATTTATTTTTTACCGGTGCTGGGGATTGAACTCAGGGGCATCTACCTCCGAGCTATACCCCCAGTCCTATTTTTTATTCTTTATTTTGAAACTGAGTCTCACTAAGTTGTGGAGTGCCTCACTAGGTAGCTGAGGCTGGCCTCGAACCCGGATCCTCCGGTCTCAGCCTCCCAAATGCTGGGATTACAAGCGTGCGCCGCCACGCCTGGCTTCATTTCTTGACTTTTTTTTAATGTCGTACTATTGGTGGTGGAAGTATTAGAGAAATTCAGATGACTTAGGTAGTAGTATATAAGATGGAGATAAAATGGCTGATGAGGATATTATAATAGACTGAGAGGATTTTAAAATATTGAGAGAAGTAAATTGTCATCTTAGACCTTAGTAAGGGAGGCAAAAGGTGCTAGTAAGGATGTTAATAATAACCTAATGTCTTATAACTTATGTGTGTGATGCAGAATAACTGCCACACTGAGAAAAATTAATAGAAAAATGGGAAAATTTGTAAAAAGGCTAGACTATGTTATTCTTATATTCCCACCTTCAATATTCAGGGGAAAAAGGAAAAGTTAACAGTCTAAATGATTTAGGACCAGTAGTTTTGGTTTGTGATTTTTGTTTTATTTTGTAATACTGGTGCTTGAACCCAGGGCCTTGAGCATGCTAGGCAAGCACTCTACCACTGAGCCACACTCCCAGCTCCAGGGCAAGTAATTATCATTTACAATTGAAACATTTTCCTTAAGGGAAGGGACATGACATCTAAGTCCCTTGAACTTACTGAGAATTGTAGAACTATTCTGATCTCCCACCTGTTCACACAGGGACATTGCTACCTTTAGAAGTATCCCAGTTCATTTTTGTCATCGGGATATCCATTTGCCTGGGAACATGATTTTCCTTATTTTCCCTTCTCCCTTTCTCATCAACTGCTTCACCAACACCATGAGAAATCACCTTGACCAGGTAGGCACCGCTCTGCCCAAGCTTCTGTCTTCAGACACTTCCTTGTGTCCCAGAGCAGAATTGGTTTGCATGAAGAAATGAAGAACACTATTTCTTTACGTACACATTCAACAAACACTGAAATGCTACTACGATCTTGGCAAGGCTCTGGGTTGCCCATAGATGAACAAGACAAAAGCAAGGGCCTGAAGCAGAATTTTAGAGGCCAAAGTGTCGCAAGATTTCTGGCAGAGGATTGTTCCAGCATTGGGCTCCCCTTAACACCTCTGTTAGCATCTCTTTAACCCCCTGTGCCACAGAAAGAAGAAACAAAGTTTAAACACAGAATGCCTTAACTCATATTGTAAAGCAATGTACATTTTTGTTTTGTTGATGAGGGGGGATGCAAAGATGCAACTGCCTGCAGCATTGACAACCTTTCAGTCAATCTGGAGCCTCAGCTGTCTCCTTCAGAAGTTACTTGTCCTATTATGGCATCTTCCCAGAAGAGGGTAAGGAGCAGGCCTCAAAGGAGTAGCTACATTGTCACCTCTGGCAAAACAGAATACCACTACACTTTTGACATGACAGGATTTTTTTACTTGATACATGCATCTAGATTTCAAAGTTGTTAGGCCTGCTTGTGTTTCAATCAGATGCAATCTAAAGAGATTGTGAACTTCCTCTTCCCTTCTCATGATATCTTTATGGTGGAATGGAGTTTTCCTAAAAGGGAATAGCAGGTATATCCCCCCGCCCCCACACATACACATCCTGCTGCTCCAAGGGCTTCACTTAAAATGGCTCAACTTAGCCACCGGGCGTGGTGGTGTATGCTTGTAATCCCAGCATTTGGGAGGCTGAGACCGGAGGATCCAGGTTCTTGGCCAGCCTCAGCTACCTAGTGAGGCACTCCGCAACTTTGTGAGACCCTGTTTCAAAATAAAGAATAAAAAATAGGGCTGAGGGTATAGCTTGGAGGTAGAATGCCCCTGAGTTCAATCCCCAGTACCGCAAAAAATAAATAAAATAAAATAAATTAAAATAAAATGGCTCAACTTAAAGCTAATATTCATAAGTCAATTCAGATTTGGTAGCAATTTCACAAGTCAATTCAGATTTGGTAGCAGTTTGTTGATGTAGTGGAAGTTTTCCCGTCAGCCAGTGTGGTGATGCACGCCAGTTTGTTATCTCAGCTAGGGGGAGGCTGAGGCAGGAGCATCACAGGTTCAAGTCCAGCATGGGCAACTTAGCGAGAGGCTGTCTCAAACAATAAAAAGGGCTAGAAGTGTAGCTGGCTTCAATCTGCAGTACAAGGAAGGAAGGAAAGGAGGGAGAGAAAAAGGAAAAAGAAAAGAAAGGAGGAGAAGAAGAAGGAAGGAAGGGAGGACACCATTAGATAGCCATGAAAACTTTATTGGATAAATTCCACAGGAAGATCTGGAGTGGAGGAAAGAGGAAAGAGGACCAAGATGAGAGAGGAAGAGGAGCATCTGAGAGAAAGAGAGAGAGAGGGATGGGTGTAGCTCGGAGGTAGAATGCCTCTGAGTTCAATCCCTAGTACCACAAAAAAAAAACAAAAACAAAAACAAAAAAACCCCTCAGAAATTCATCCCTTTTCATGTATATTAATTTTAGGTTTTGCATCACAGCGTAGTGTGGCTGCGCAGGATTGTATCATGTGGAAAACCTAAATCTGCAATGTAGTAGACTTGAAGTTGATCACAGCTGGGCAGAGCAATTCCTATCTTTCCTTTTGGGAAGGCTTTCCTATCCTTTTTCTTTATGCCCTATTTTATTTCCTATCTAACTACCTAACATGCTCCCTTCAAGAGCTAGAGGCCCTGAAATCATTTAGGGAACATGGTTGAAGGTCTGTCTTTTGTATCTTCTTTAAGCTGGGTAGGGATGTAGACACATCAAGGCCTCCTGCTCTTGCTATCAAGGCAGGGCATGTTGAGATAGGATAAGCTCTTTCCTGGATGGCAGGTTAGTCCAGGAGTCCTCGATAGTGGTCAGTGTTCCCTGTAGAGATGAGGCAGGAGTCTGCTATGTTACTGAAGCTTCTCTT
This sequence comes from Graphiurus murinus, assembly GCA_004027655.1. Taxonomy (NCBI): domain Eukaryota; kingdom Metazoa; phylum Chordata; class Mammalia; order Rodentia; family Gliridae; genus Graphiurus; species Graphiurus murinus. The sequence continues at coordinate 4,722 of PVLC010028032.1, forward strand.
GGCTAGAATCCTAGGGATAAAAGAATAAAGCTTCTTCACAGGCCCCCTCAGATGTTAGCAAGCAGAGCCTTCCCAGGCAACACGCAAGATAAGGTATAGAACTGATAGAAAAAGAGAGAAACAATGTACAGACTAATTGCTATTCTGCTTCTACATCTTGCTTATGCTAGGTAAAACAAGTCTCATGCTTACCCCTCCCCTTTAAAAATTGGGTTAACAAATGTACAAAAAACTTACATGTCCTAAGTTCAAGGCTCAGACCCAAATCTTTGCTTACTGAACTTTCACTGGTGAATAAAATAACCTGCTATCCAACTCTGGCCCCTATCTCTTGTCTCTGGGGACCTAATTTCCTGAAACAGGGAGGGGTTGGCCGTGCAACCTGAGTTTTGTTTGAAGTTTGATAGCCTGGAGTAGGGAAGAAACAAACTTTGTTAGCATGTTTAAGAGACAATGGTCAAAGTATAAGAGTAGGAGTATTGTGGTTAAAGGCCTCCATGAAGGGCAAGAACTGAGAGAACCAGGACCATGTTTTTTTAATATCCATTCCGAGGTAGCTTGCTCCTCAGGTTACATGCCCTTTTTGATAAGTGTCAAATGCTTTTTTGTACATGACTTGATCTGTGGACATAAAAGCAGCATTTTCCTGAAGCATAATGCATAATCCCCTTCTGGCTACTGTAATCAAGCCTAATGTTCATAATTTAAACAGAGCCAACAGGCATGGGCATAGGAGGAGTTAGCAGCTTATAGTAGCCTTTGAGCTACCTGTGTTGTAGGAAGGTAGAGATGATAGAGGGGTGTTTAGTTAAAGGGGATCTACTTATCTGTTTGTCTTTTGAAAAAGAACCAGAGGTCTTCTATGGGTGTACAGGTATAGTTGTTTGTAGGTAATTCTGGGGAATGAACAGCTTCATTCAATGTGGTCCACAGCTTGATCCTGGAGTGGTGGATCCAGCTGGCAATTCCAGGTACACTGATGGCTGTAGGAGTGGACAGAAGCACAGGAAAGGGTCCTTTCCAAAGTGGGGCCAGCTGGTTACCTGGGTGGTTGTCATGATAGGTTTTAATTAGCACCACAGACCCTGGTTGGTAGAGGGTTTAGTTGAACCCCTAGGGGAGGGGAGAACCTCTTGTTCAAACTCTCAGAGAGCTTGTTGGTATTGACAAAGGGCTGTTGCATACTGGGTAAGTGTAACCTGTTCCTCATCTAAGAGGAAGTCTGACAGGAGGAAAGATTGACCATCTAAAGTCTCATAAGGGCTAAGTTTTGACATTGCTATTGGTAACATTCTTACCCTCAAGAGTGCCAGAGGAAATACCTTCTTCCACAATTGTTGGGAGCGGCAGAAGCAGTCGCACCCGAAAGATGGTGCCTGGAGGAAGTACCTACGTGCAGTAAACAACTCCTAATATGGTGGTGTTGCTTGATAGCAATGCTAGCTGGTGAGCAGGCTTAGTTTCCTGGCCAATTAGAGTACAGATACGTGCCTGATCCTGATTGGTCAATGACAGAAATATAAGCGGCGGGTTCTTGGGGGACGGGGCCGGACCATTTTATCTGAAGACCTGTGAACAAGAGAATCCTGAATCATGCAGAAGGAACCTGTTGTCGTGTGCTTTTCTCTGCCGGTCGGGTAGCAGTGCGCAGCACACAATAAGGCTGTTTCCTAAAAGAGCTTTTTGAGATGCAGTTTTAGAGTCTGGTTGGCTCTTTTCACTTTGCCTGAACTGGGGCTTCTAGGAAGAGTGTAGATAATAGTTTATCCCCAGGGCTTTAGCTATTTGTTGGAGACAAAAGATGGCCCATTGTCACTTTGAAGGGACATGGGAAGTCCAAATATGGGGATGATTTCTTGGAAAAGGGCCTTAGATACTTCAGTGACCTTTTCTGTCCTTGTAGGGAACGCTACCTAGCTTGTGAAAGTATCCATAAATACCAACAAATACTTGAATCCTGGATGGGGGTAGTTGAGTGAAGTCTACCTGCCAATCTTCCCCTGGGTATATTCTGTGTCTTTGTATTGGTGCTATCAAGGGAGATAGCTTCCCTCCTTGTGAATTATTGATGGCATAGTTCTCACAATCCTGAACAACTCTCTCTAAAGTCTTATATAGTTCCTTTATTTTAGTAAATAGCCTTTTGCTAAGGAGAGAGAGGTGATCTCTTCCAAAGTGACAGGAATCATGCAGGCCCCTTAGAACCTTCCACTGTATTGCTTGTGGGAGATGGATGATGGTACTCAGTTGGGGCCACCCATCTGCTTCTTGGGCATATCCCTGTTCCTTGACCCAAGATATTTCCTGGGGGGTGGGGGTGTAGGTGAGGAGATATGTGTCAGGGGGAATGGAGGGAATTAAGGCTAGCTCCATGATGACCAATTTGGCTGCCCACTTGGCTGCCTTATCAGCAGCCTGGTTGTCCTGTATAACCTCACTGGTTCCTTTCTGATGCCCTTTGCAGTGAACTACATCAATTTCTTGGAGAAGCTTTACTGCCTCAAAAAGTTCTAGTATCTGAGGGCCATATTTGACTGGGCTATTCTGGGAGGTCAAATAGCCTCTTTCTTTTCAGATAGCGGCGTGGGCATGGAGTACCAAGAAGGCGTACTTGGAATCTGTGAAAGTGGTTGCATGCTTGTCTTTACTCGATTTTAAAGTCCTGGGTTAAAGCTAATTATTTTTTCTAGTTGTGCAGAGGTTCCTGGTGGGAGAGGTTTAGTTTCAATAATTGCTGAGGTAGATACTACTGCATAGCCAGCTTTTCTGACTCCCTCATACACAAAAGAATTGCCATTGGTAAACCAAACAAGGTCAAGGTTGTCTAAGGACTAATTCCTGAGGTCCTTTCTGCTGGCATGAGAGAGGCTTAGAACTTCTTCACAGGAGTATTGAGGGAGTATGGAATTCTCTGGAAGAGAGAGCAGGGTGGCTTAATTTAAAGAGTTGTACCTGTGCAAGATCACATCTGGATTTTCTAGCAATAGGGGTAGGTATCCTAGCTATCTGCTGTCAGTCAGCCAATAAGTTCCTTTAAGTTCTAGAAGAGAAGCCACATGATGGGGTTATATACCTCAAGGGACCTCCCTAGTGTTATCTTAAAGACCTCTTCCATTAGGAATGCTGTTGCTGCTATAGCTCATAGGCAAGTAGGCCATCCTCAAGCCATAGAATCTAGCCCTTTGGATAAGTACCCTATAGGGTGTTTGGTTGGTCAGTACTCCCAGGGCAGTTCCTTTTTGCTCTGCCATGTATAGTGGGGAGGGCTTATCCATTTGAGATAGGCCAAGGGCTGGGGTTTGGTGGAGTGATTGTTTCAGTTTAATAAAGACTTATTCCTGTTCTTTTCCCCACATTAAGGGTCCCATTTCCTCTCTTCCCTTAAGGCCTTCATATAAAGGTTTAACTATTTCCCCATATCTTAATATCCATAGTTGACAGGTAGTCTGTAAGCCCTAAACAGGCCCAGAGCAATTGGTGGGGGTAGCTGTAAATGACCTGTATTCTTTCTGGGGATAAGGCCCCTTTTCCAGTTGTTATCATTCCCAGATATGTGACCTTTTGTTGTATGAGTTGGGCCTTGGATTTTGAGACTTTATATCTCTGGTCAGCCAAAAATTTTAAGTTTTGTATGGCATGCTTTTCTGACAATTCTCTGGTTGGGGAGCAGATGAGGAGGTCATCTACACACTGTAGGAGTAAACCTTTATCCAGAGAAAGTTTGTCTAAGTGTCTGGCTAAGGCTTGTTAAAAAAAAAAAAAAAAGGAGGGGGGCTATCCCAAAATCCCTGGGGCAAGACTGTCAAGGTCAGTTGTTGGATCTTTTCTCCATTTTCTGCTAACTCAAAAGCAAACAAATATTGTGATGTTGGGGCTAATGGAACACAGAAAAAAAACACATTTGAGATCTGAAAACCATTGAATATAAGGTGGAATTTTCCCCAGAAGCACACAGGGATTTTGCACTACTGGCTATAATGGGGACCACTGCCTCATTAATTGCTCTCAGATCCTGAGCTAGCCTGTATTTGCCAGTGTGTGTGTAGGGGGGGTGCGGGGGTCTGTTACTGGAGATGGAACCCAGGGGCATTCTACCTCCAGGCTACACATCCAGCCCTATTTTATTCTTTTATTTTGAAACAAGGTCTCACTAAATTGAAGGTGACCTCACTAAGTTGCTGAGGCTGGCCACAAACCTACAATCCTCCTGTCTCAGCCTCCCAAGTACTGGGATTACAAATATGCACCACCATGCCTGGCAGCTCTCCATTTACCTTTTTAACTGCCCAAATCGGGGTGTTACATGGGGAATTTCAGGGCACCAGGATTCCATTTTTTAGGAACTTTGAGATCGGTGGCTGCCAGCCAGCCAGGGCCTCTGCCTTTAGAAAATACTGTTTGCGGTGGGGGAAGTGTGTAGGATCCTTGAGCCTGACTTACACAGGATAAGACATTTTTGCATGTCCGGGGATCCTTACATCCCAAACCCAGAAATCTATGGGGAGTTCTTTTTGATCATTTGAGGTTAGGTCCTTGGATATGTCAGCTTGTAAGGCCAGGACAAGTGAGGGGGTTTCTTGGGGAACATAGAGGGCCAGATGTGTCCCTATTTCTATAAGCAAATCACTTCCTAGTAAAGGAACTAGACACTCAGCCATGAACAGGAAGGAATGGTTGAATAAATATCCTTCCCAAAGGCAGCAAAGGGAGGGTATAAAGCACTTGGTCATGGGCGTCCCATTGACTCCCATCATCCCACAGGAATTGGGTATAAATCTCCCAGAATAAAAGGTCATGACAGAATAGGAAGTTCCTGTGTCAAGGAGAAAACAAAGGGTCCTATCTGGCACATCCAGGGTGACCCTTGACTCTGTCCCATGTATGGCAATGACTTGGCCTGGAGCCAACAGAAGCTGAGGACCCCTCAGTCTGCAGCCACCATTTGGAGGGCATCTGACCCGGGGGCCCTTCAGCCTTCAGGGCAATCCATCTAGTGGCCCTTTTTGCCATATTGTGGACAAGGAATTTTACTGGTTGGGACATTCTCACTTCCAGTGCTCTGGCTTTCAGCAGATGACATTTGCCCTCAAGGGATCTGTGGGGGTCATTGCTGGAATGTAGCAGTCGACCTTGCAAGGCTGCTAGTAACTGGGCTTGCCTTTCCTTTCTTTTTCTCCTTTTAAGGGCCTTGGGGCTACTCAGAGGAAGTTGTCAATGGAAGTCCCAGGCCCCAGTGCTCGCTTTTGCAATTTCTTCCTAATGTCTGAAACTGACTGAGTGATGAACTCATCCTTGAGAATGAGCTTTCCTTCCAAAGACCCTGGGTCTATGGAAGTGTATTTGACAAGAGCCTCTTAGAGTGGCTCAAATAAAGTTGTATGGTTCTCATTAGGTTCCTTATCTATGGTGGCTATCTTAGTATAATTAATGGGCTTGACCCTGCTGTTCCTTAATGTTTCTGAAAGGCAGGCAAGAAAGTGTTCATATTCTGAGGCTTTCATTAAAATCCCACTTAAGATCTGTCCTGGGGACAGCTGTTGCCCCAATAGGATATTTGGAGTTTATTATAAAGTATATATGGTTCCCAAATTCCTTTGCAGTCCCAGTAACCTTTTGTCTTTCTTGACTTTGATAGGGTCTGTCCTAGAATGATGTTTATGTCCTTTCAAGTTAAATCAAAAGCCTGGACTAGAAGCTGGAAGGCTTCTACCGATCTGGGTCATCAGAAAATTTTCTGAGATCTTGTTTAATTTGCTTTAGATCTTTTAGAGAGAAGGGATAATGCACCTGCATGAGTCCAAATTCTCTATCCATCTCCTGTAACAGACATACCTTAGATGGCAATGGGGGTACCTTGGATTGAGGGAATAAAAATTTTCTTTTTAGGGAAGTGTAAGAAAGGAAGATTTTTAGGTCCTTGAATGTTGAATGACCATTGGACTTAAGTTATCCTTTAACTAAGAGCCTTTTATATTTTACAAAGTTCCAGGAAGAGGGTTAAGATAAGTTGGAATGAACGGAATGCCCCCTACCCTAAAGTGCATAAACAAATGCTATCCTGCTTCACTTATCTGACGCCACCAGGTGCGTGCTGTAAAACCTGTAATAGAAAAATGCCTATGTACTGGATCCCCATAAAAACCCTGTTTCAATCCCCTTCAATCCCCTTCGGGGCTCTCCTCTCCTACCCCTGCGTGGGATGCGAGTTGAGCCCTAACGCACGTTAGCCTTTGAATAAAGCCTCATGTGGTTTTGCATCAAGTGACAACTCTCGAGATTGCTTGAGGTGAGCGCCGGTATCCAGCTGACAGTGGTGGGATCCCCTTTCGGGGTCCCTACAGGATATGGGGACTAGGGTCTGGGAGTGATCCTGATGCAGGATAGAAGAAATAAGTAGGCAAGAAGGAGACAAATGGGAAGGAAAAGCAAAAATATCACTTTAATATAAAAACCTGGAACTGAAGCGCTTTAGCCTCTACTCCACACTTTGGAAGTTTCTTAGAGATCCCATACCTTAATCCCCTGAAGCCCTGCCCCCACCTGAGATTCAGGGCCAAGGACACCGGAGATTCACAGTCAAGGGCAGACCCAGCTTGAAACCTCAGGAAGAGGAGGATCTGAAGGAATAAAAAAAAAAAAAAACTTCCTTTCAGAAAGCGTAAAAAAGGGAGAAGAAGATTTTTAGGTCTTTGAGTGTTAAATGACCATTGGATTTAAGTTATCCTTTAATCAGGAACCGTTTTAGATTTTACAAAGTCCCAGGAAGAGGGTTAAGATAAGTTAAAATGAATGGAATGACCCCTACCCTAAAGTGTGTAAACAAACCACTTAATTAACCAATCTGCCTTATCAAACATGTGAGACTTTGCTATCCTGTTTCACTTATCTGACCTGCCAGGTGCATGCTGTAAAATCTGTAGTTAAAAAATGCCTATTTACTGGACCCCCATAAAAACCCTGTTCCAAACCCCTTCGGGGCTCTCCTCTCCTACCCCTACGTGGGATGCAGGTTGAGCCCTAACGCGTGTTAGTCTTAGAATAAAGCCTCTTGTGGTTTTGCATCAAGTGACGACTCTCGTGATTGTTTGGGGTGAGCGTCGGTATCCAGCTGACAATATTGGGGTCCCCTTTTGGGGTTCCTACATTTGGGGGCTCGTCCGGGATATTATGCAATCACCCCTCAATCTCGAAGTTGCCCTTGGAGGTAAGTCTGAACTTATGCCGGCTTTCTGTTTACCCTGTTGTCTGTTGTCCGTTCGGAACCTAGGAGAATTCGTAATAGACTGTGCGCACCTCGTTTCAGTTTGCAACTGTGCGCACCTCGTTTCAGTTTGCAACCGTCCCGCCACTCGTAAGAACGGCCAGGCAGGGGAACGGTAAACGTGCCCGGAGGTCCCAGGTTGCTGCCCTGGGGGATGCCCCAGGAGGAGAGGAGGACCAGGACACCTGGTGACCTCCTACGTGAGTGAAATTTTGCCCATTGGAAGAGGATGGTATTCTCTTAGTGCCAGCTAAGGATATAAGATATCGGCCGTCTGTTACTTTGATTCCTCGGTGGCTTTGCAAAAGCCGAAAGAGTCGTCTTGTCTTAGATTGTGGTCTTTCTGTGTTATTTGTGTGTCTCGTTTTACTTATTTACAAACTAACAATGGGGCAATCGGTTTCTACTCCTCTCAGTCTGACTTTGGATCACTGGTCAGAGGTAAAGACCAGAGCCTATAATCTATCTGTGGAAATCAGGAAGGGAAAATGGCAGACCTTCTGCACCTCCGAATGGCCCACATTTAATGTTGGCTGGCTGCCTAAAGGATCTTTTGAACTGATTCTCATTTCTGCCGTAAAAGCTTCTGTTTTTCAGCCTGGCCCGTCTGAGCATCCAGATCAACAACCTTACATCGTTGTGTGGCAGGACCTGGTTCAGAACCCCCCACCATGGGTCAAACCTTGGGTGACCCGAACTCCCCAGGGAACTCAGATCTTAGCCGCCAGGACCCTAGAGCCAAGCCCCTTAAATAGCTCTGACCCCCCTAAACCTCGGAAAATCTATCCTGATACTCAAGACCTTTCCCTCTTGGAACTCCCCCCTCCTTATCCGCCCATACCTCCCCAGCCTCAGGCCCCAGACGTGGAAGAAATGGAGCCAGTGTCGAGGGGAACTTCTGCTCCCCTTGCAGAACACCCAAGGGGTCCGGCCCAGGGAACCAGAAGCAGGCGGGGGGTCTCCCCCGACTCCACGAGGGACCTTCCCCTTAGGGCCTACAGTCTCCCTCCTGGAGAAAATGGTCTCCAACCTTTACAGTATTGGCCATTTTCCTCTGCAGATCTGTATAACTGGAAAACTAATCATCCTCCTTTTTCAGAGGACCCTCAGCGATTAACTAGCCTGGTGGAGTCCTTAATGTTTTCTCATCAGCCAACTTGGGACGACTGTCAGCAGCTTTTACAGACTCTATTCACGACTGAGGAAAGAGAGAGAATCCTGGTGGAAGCTCGGAAGAATGTCCCAGGGGAAAACAGGCTCCCTACCACTCTCTCTAACCTCATCGACCTTGCCTTTCCTTTAAACCACCCGGACTGGGACTACAACCAACTTGAAGGTAGGGAGCAGCTGTGTTTCTATCGCCAGGCTCTAGTGGCTGGTCTCCGAGGCGCGGCCCGGCGCCCCACTAATTTGGCTAAGGTAAAGGAAGTCCTCCAAGGGGCAAATGAACCCCCCTCAGTCTTCCTGGAAAGGCTGATGGAGGCATTTCACTGGTACACCCCGTTTGATCCCACTTCTGAAGGGCAATGGGCATCTGTAACCATGGCATTTATAGGGCAGGCAGCACCAGACATAAGGAAAAAGTTGCAGAGACTGGAGGGACTGCAGGATCAGACCCTGCAGGAGGCAGAGAAAGTGTATCACAAGAGGGAGACAGAGGAGGAAAGGGAACAAAAAAAGGAAAAGGAAAGAGAAGTTAAGAGAGAAAAAAGGCAAAAAAAAAAAAAAAACAAAAAACCAAAAACTTAACTCGGATCCTGGCAGCTATTGTAGATAAGCAAGAACAGGGCAGACCTAGGGAGACATGGCACCTGAGCAACCGAAAAAATGACAGATGGCAGCCTCTAAGCAAGGATCAGTGTGCTTACTGCAAAGAGAAAGGGCATTGGGCAAGAGAATGCCCCAAAAAGAAGCCCCAAAAGAAAATTCTGTCTCTGGCCTAGGGTAACTCTTTTTTTTTTTTGCGGTACTGGGGATTGAACCCAGGGGCATTCTACCTCCAAGCTACACCCCCAGCCCTATTTTTTAGGCTTTATTTTGAAACCGAGTCTCACTAAGTTGCGGAGTGCCTCACTAGGTAGCTGAGGCTGGCCGCGAACCCGGATCCTCTGGTCTCAGCCTCCCGAATGCTGGGATTACAAACGTGCGCCACCATGCCCGGCTCTAGGGTAACTCTTAAGGTGGAGGGGAAACCTGTTAAATTTCTGGTAGACCCCGGAGCTCAACACTCAGTTCTATTGCAACCCTCCGGGCCCCTATCCAGCAAAAAGTCCTGGGTTGTTGGAGCCACGGGTCAGCAACAATATCCATGGACTACCCGAAGATCTGTTGATCTTGGAGGGGGCAGAGTGACACATTCATTTTTAGTGATACCTGAATGCCCAGTTCCCCTGTTGGGAAGGGATCTCCTAACTAAGCTCGGGGCCCAGATCACATTTACACCTGAAGGCCCCCAAGTAACCAAAGAAGGACAGTTAATCACCGCCCTTACTGTGAGGCTGGAGGATGAGCATCAGCTCTTTGAGCAAGCTCCTAAAAATGCTGATATCACAGAATGGATTAAGCGCTTTCCTGAGGCATGGGCGGAAGTAGCAGGAATGGGACTGGCTAAGCAGTGACCCCCTGTGGTCGTAGAGTTAAAAGCTTCTGCACTGCCTATAGCTGTTCGACAATATCCCATGAGCAGGGAAGCAAGGGAAGGCATTCACCCACACATACAACGCTTGTTAAAACTGGGCAAACTGGTGCCCTGCAAATCACCCTGGAAAACCTCCTAGCTACCAGTAAAAAAGCCAGGAACCGGAGACTACCGCCCTTGTTCAAGATTTACGGGAAGTTAACAAGAGGGTACAGGATATACACCCCACCGTTCCTAATCCTTATAATTTGTTAAGCTCCTTGCCGCCTGACTGCACCTTTTTTACCGTACTTGATTTGAAAGATGTTTTCTTTTCCCTCCAACTCCATACTTCTAGTCAAGGCATATTCGCTTTTGAATGGAAAGATCCAAGCTCTGGGGCCACTCAAGAGCTGACTTGGACCAGACTGCCTCAAGGATTCAAAAATTCCCCAACCCTCTTCGATGAGGCTTTACATCAAGACCTGACCCCGTTCAGGACTTCCCATCCTCAGGTAACCCTGCTCCAATATGTTGATGATCTCCTTCTAGCTGGATCCACCACAGATGAGTGCCATCAGGGAACTGAAGAGCTCCTGAAAGAACTATCTGCACTCGGCTATAGGGCATCGGCAAAAAAGGCCCAGATCTGTCAGCAGCAGGTGACTTACCTAGGATTCACCCTAAAAGAAGGAAAAAGGTGGCTAACGGAAGCCAGAAAGTGGACAGTGACTCAGATCCCGATACCCAGGTCACCGAGACAGGTGAGAGAATTCTTGGTCACTGCTGGATTTTGCCGGCTCTGGATACCTGGCTTTGCCACTTTGGTGGCTCCTTTGTACCCCTTAACTAAAGAAAACCCCCTTTCATCTGGGGAAAGGAACAACAGGAGGCTTTCGATAACATTAAACGAGCCTTGTTATCTGCTCCAGCTCTGGCCCTGCCAGATATCACCAAGCCTTTCATTCTCTTTGTTGATGAATGAGGGGGAGTAGCCCCAGGGGTGCTGACTCAGGCATTAGGACCATGGAAGGGGCCTGTGGCATATCTGTCCAAGAAACTGAACCCCATTGTCAGCGGGTGGCCCTCCTGTCTAAAGTCCATCGCCGCAATGGCTCTTTTGATTAGAGACGCTGATAAACTAACTCTGGGACAAAAGCTGATGATAGTGGCACCCCATGCCTTAGAGGGCATCGTTCGCCAGCCGCCTGAAAGATGGCTGTCCAATGCCAGAATGACCCATTACCAAAGCCTCCTTCTCAACGAGGAGCAAATCCCGTTCACCCCCCCCCCCCCGACCACTCTAAACCTGGCCACCTTGCTGCCTGATGCGGAGGGAGAAAATACCGAAGTGCTCCACACTTGCCAGGAGATACTAGCAGAAGAAACGGGAGTTCGGCGAGATCTCAGCGACCAGCCTCTTCCTGACGCCGAGCTCACATGGTATACTGATGGGAGCAGTTATGTTGTAGAAGGTAAAAGACTGGCGGGGGCGGCGGTGGTAGACTCAAAAGGGGTAATATGGGCCAGCAGCCTGCCAGAGGGAACCTCACGCCAAAAGGCAGAGCTGATTGCTTTAACTCAGTCCCTAAGGATGGCAAAAGGAAAAAAATTAGTATTTTCACAGACAGTCGTTACGCTTTTGCCACGGTCCACGTGCTTGGCGCCATCTACCAACAAAGGGGATTATTAACCTCGGCTGGAAAAGAAACACAAAGATGAAATCCTAAATTTGCTAGAAGCTGTACATGAGCCTCTCAAAGTTACCACTGTGCACTGTCCTGGCCACCAGAAGGACAGATCAGAGGTAGCCCTGGGAAATCAAAAGGCGGACAGAGAAGCTAAAAAGGTGGCTCACAGGCTCAGTATCCTTTCATTAGACACACCTGAGCTGACACACAAAGCCGAAGACTTGACATGTCCACCTAAGTATAGCCCACAACATTGTACAGAAGGAAAAGAAATCTTGCCAGAAAAAGAGGCCTCAGAATTCCTAAAACAGGTATTCAGTTAACTCACTTTGGAAAAAGGCATCTTAAAGCCACGGTCTGAGAGTCCCCCTATTATGTCTTAGGCTTGGGAAAGTTACGAGATTGTCAAAAACTGTGTCCCCTGTCAAAAGGTAAATGCAGCTTCCTCCAAGGTAGAAAGAGGAAAGAGGCTCCGGGGGGACCGACCTGGCTCCTACTGGGAGGTCGTCTTCACTGAAGTATGACCTACGAGGTATGGAAACAAATAATTATTGGTGTTCGTGGACACATTCTCCGGGTGGGTAGAAGCCTTCCCCACAAAAAAAGAAACTGCTCAAGTGGTGGCCAAAAAAATATTGAAAAAAATCTTTCCTAGCTTCGGGATTCCCAAGGTAATTGGGTCCGACAACGGACCTGCCTTCGTTGCCCAGGTAAGTCAGGATGTGGATCCTTGGGGTAAATTGGAAACTACATTGTGCATATAGACCCCAAAGTTCAGGACAGGTAAAAAGAATAAATAAAACTCTAAAAGAGACCATGACAAAATTATCCTTAGAGACTGGCGTTACAGACTGGACAGCCCTCCTTCCTTATGCCCTGTTTAGGGCCCGTAATACTCCTGGTTCCCTAAATGTGACACCCTTGAGATATTGTATGAAACACCCCCCCCCCCTTAACTTCCATGCATCTGCCTACTTTGGAACGTTTTACTAATCAGACTTTACTTAGCAGACTAAAAGCCCTCAAACATATCCAGAAGACGGTGTGGAAGCCCTTGGCTGATGCCTATCGACCGGGGGATCTTCAAGTGCCACATCAGTTCAAGGTTGGGGACTCGGTTTATGTGAGACGACATCGAGCGGGGAACCTTGAAGCCCGGTGGAAGGGACCCTACATTGTTCTCCTGACCACTCCTACGGCCATCAGAGTGGATGGCATTCCTACTTGGGTCCACGCATCTCACGTCAAGACAGTGCCATCTGCGGAAGCCTGGAATGTGGAAAAGACTGAAAATCCCCTCAAGCTTCGCCTTTGCCGTAACTTCACTTCTGCTGCTGCTCCCAAAGGGTAACCGTGACTCTAATCCCCATGTTCCCCTCAAACTGACCTGGCTGGTAGTCTCTCAAAGTGGAGAGATTGTGTGGAGCACTACAAAAATTGCTCCCCATTGGACTTGGTGGCCAAATCTGAACCCCGATATCTGTGATTTAATAGTGGGATTAGATGAGTGGGATATTTTACAAGAAATCCCAGAGGAAGATAATCTCCCTCGAATGAAAAGAGGATTATACCAAAGTGAGGGGAAAAACCCTGGTTGTAAAGACCAAAAGGCGCGGGCTATACTGAAGGTCACACCGTTCTATGTCTGTCCCCGAGACGGTAGAATAAGAAGCCTAGCACTAAAGTGTGGAGGATTTGATTATTTTTATTGTAAACAGTGGGGCTGTGAGACTACTGGAGACGCTTATCGGAAACCTTCCTCTTCATGGGATCTCATTACAGTAAAACATGGCTGCTCTTCCATATCTGGATATGCCCCCTTAAATATTGCCTTCACAGAAAAAGGAAAACAGGCCCGAGATTGGGTAACAGGGAAAACATGGGGCCTCCGATTCTTTAGGTCCAGAAAAGACACAGGATTCATCTTCTCTGTAAAATTAAGAGTTGAATCCCAATCTGTCTTCCCCCTTGGGCCAAACAGAGTACTATCTGATTTATTATCTTTTCAGTCGGGGGGCCGGCGGAGAACCCCAACTACTCCGGTAACACCTGGCCCTATCTCTACTTCCCTGACCTCCCAGACAGTTAGGATTCCCAGCCCAGATCAGCGACTGTTTAACTTAATACAAGGCGCTTACCTGGCCCTTAACCAATCAAGTCCTAATTTAACCGAATCTTGTTGGCTTTGCCTAACTTCGAGCCCCCCTTACTACAAAGGGATAGCCTACCTTGGCCAGTTCGAACAAACCACTTCCCACTCGGCCTGCGATTGGGGGGCCCAAGGCAAGTTAACATTAACTGAAGTATCAGGAGAAGGAACTTGTATAGGGACAATTCCCCCAAGTCACCAGCCACTGTGCTATCAGACTCTGTTGGTCCCAAAAGCTGGGAATGACAACAAGTATCTAGTGCCTCACAGTGGACGGTGGGCCTGTAATACTGGCTTAACTCCCTGCCTAGCCTCCTCTATGTTCGATATTTCCAAAGATTACTGTGTTATGGTACAGCTCGTACCAGAATTATCTATCATAAAGCTGTCTCCTTTGAGGATGAATTCGACCTCCGCCCTCGCCGGTATAGAAGAGAGCCAACTTCTCTCACACTGGCAGTCTTATTAGGCATGGGAGTGGCAGCTGGCAAGGTACGGGCACGGGCACGGGCACGGCAGCCCTTGTACAAGGATCTCAGCATCTTAATGCCCTGCAGGCTTTGATAGATAAAGATTTAAAGATAATGGAACAGTAGACAACTAATTTAGAAAAGTCATTAACCTCCCTTTCAGATGTAGTTCTTCAGAACAGAAGAGGATTAGATTTGCTTTTTTTAAAGGAAGGTGGACTTTGTGCCGCCTTAAAGGAAGAGTGCTGTTTTTTTTCCTGATCACTCGGCGTAATTAGGGATTCTATGGTAAAGCTGAGGGAGAGATTAGCAAAGAGACAAAGGGATCTAGAGGCCCAACAAGGATGGTTTGAAAGTTGGTTTAATTACTCCCCTTGGTTTACTACCCTAATATCTGCTTTGTTAGGACCCCTACTCATTTTGATCCTTTTTTTTTTTTTTGCAGTACTGGGGATTGAACTCAGGGGCATTCTACCTCCAAGCTATACCCCCAGCCCTATTTTTTATTCTTTATTTTGAAACTGAGTCTCACTAAGTTGCAGAATGCCTCACTAGGTAGCTGAGGCTGGCCGCGAACCCGGATCCTCCGGTCTCAGCCTCCCGAATGCTGGGATTACAAGTGTGCGCCACCACGCCCGGCCACTTACTGTATTTTAGATTACCCAATTTACCTTTAACAGTTATAAATCACCTGAAATTGTAGGGCGTTGAGTTGGCTACGACAGCCCCCCACCCTTCCTGAGACAGGATAGCCCTCCCTTCCGGACTCATCCTAGCCCTGGCAACAGGGCTCCACCAATCCCCTGCCTTCTTTGTGTTACCTTTCCCCACCCCGCGCACAGATTTCCCCATCTCTGTACATGCCCTATAAAAGGCTGAACTAATATGAAGTCAGGGTTTGTGCCATGATTCCACTGCGTTGGGAAAGGCCGAACCCCAACTGGAGTTGGCAATAAACCCCCTTCTTGCTATTGCAGTACTCTGTGTGCAGTGATTGTCTCTTGGACGGGCACGCCCGGATTTGTGCATAACAAAATCAAGACATTAGACAAAAAAAAGTATTGTGTGTGTGTGTGTGTGTGTGACTGAGAATTGAACCTGTTGTGGGATAACCTGGTCCCACATGTGGGTCCTTGGCTTCTGTGAAAAAAAAGAATTTTAACACGTGCCAGTCAGGAACAAAAAGTAGGAATTTATTTAGGAAAATAAGGAAAGGGGGAGAAAAACGGGTGAGCGGGCATCTTCCTGGCCAGACGCGTGCACTCGGGTAAGAGAGTGAGGCGTGGTAAAATTCCTTCTTTTATGCGCTTTCAAGAGGGGTGGGCACAGAAGAAGTCTGGACCTCCTCCTTCTTCCAGGTATTGGTGGACGACAGGTAGGTGGTCCAAATTGGGCCCTCCTCTTCCTCAGGTTAAGATGGGTGTTTCAAGATGGGTCTGACCTTTGCCCTGAGTGTCAGGTAGGGGCAGGGATTCAGGGGATTAAAAAGGTGTGGCCCACTTAGACTTTTCTAAGATTGAGCAAACCCTATAGGGTGGGGTCAGCTAAAACTCTCCAGATTTTAAAACTATATCTTTCCCTTCCCTCCCAATGTCTCCTTTCTGCCTAAATTTTATTCCTTCTGTCCTACATCAAACCCAGAAGCACACCCAGGAGCATTCTATCTCTGAGCTCCACCCCCCAGTCCTATGTTTTATTCTTTATTTTGAAACAGGGCAAAGATGCTGAGTGCCTCACTAGGTAGCTGAGGCTGGCGGAGAACCTGCAATCATCCTGTCTCAGCCTCCCAAGTACTGGGATTACAACCGTGCACCACCATGCCTGGCTAAAAGTTAGCATTTTAAATCACTTTTTCTTGTTAAAGGGACTCCAAAAACCAAGGATCTTATTGGCTTGTTATCTAGGGAGAAAAACTTTTTATTAGACAGACATTTAAAAACCATGTGGCTCGAAGTCCTTTAAAAATGACGCGGCTGTCCACGTGGAGGGTTAAAATGGCTTCAGGGTGCAGGGCGGGGAAGGAAGCTTCGCTTTCATCCTGACAGCTTGCCTAGATGCTAAAAATGGCTTCGGGACCCGCTCAGGGGAGTAGGCCTGGAGCCCCACGATAGTGTCCAGCTGGGAAGGCGGGTTTGGGAACCACGCAGCCGCAGAGTTGGACTTATCCGCGCTGCCTGGCAGACCTAATGCAGTGGATTGTGGAATAAGAGCGCTGGGCATTAAAAACGATGGAGGGAAGCCGGGCGTGGTGGCACATGCTTGTAATCCCAGCATTCGGGAGGCTGAGACCAGAGGATCCGGGTTCGCGGCCAGCCTCAGCTACCTAGTGAGGCACTCCGCAACTTAGTGAGACCCGGTTTCAAAATAAGGAATAAAAAATAGGGCTGGGGGTATAGCTCGGAGGTAGAATGCCCCGGAGTTCAACCCCCAGTACCGCAAAAAAAAAAAAAAAAAAA
>PVLC010028033.1:6403-21431 GCA_004027655.1 Graphiurus murinus
GCATATTAAGGAGAACATATGCTTCTTTACTCTTTGTGACTGCCTAATCTCACTTAACATAATGTTTTCCAGTTGCATCCATTTCCCTGCAAATAACATGATTTTGTTCTTCTTTATGGCTGAGTAAAATTCCATTGTGTACATATCCCATAGTTTGTAATCAATTCATCTGTCGATGGACACCTTGGCTGCTTCCATAGTTTGCTATTGTAAATTGTGCAGCTATAAACATAGATACACATACGTCAGTCTGTTTCCACTAAAAACAGGAACAAGGCAAGGATGTCCATTATCACCTCTTCTGTTCAATATAGTACTTGAGTCTCTAGCCAGATCAATAAGGCAAGAAAAGGAAATCAAAGGGGTAAAGATAGGGAAAGAAGAACTAAAACTATCCCTTTTTGCAGACGACATGATATTATACGTAGAAGACCCAATAAACTCAACAAAAAAACTCATAGAACTGATCAACAAATTCAGCAAAGTGTCTGGATACAAAATCAATCTTAAAAAATTAGAAGCTTTCCTGTATGCCAACCATAAATCCACTGAAAAAGAAATCCAGAAAACAATTCCACTCACAATAGCCCCCCCAAAAATAAAATACTTAGGGATAAACCTAACCAAGGAGGTAAAAGACCTCTATAAGGAAAACTACAAAAAGTTGAAGAAAGAAATCGATGAAGACCTTAGAAGATGGAAGGATCTACCATGCTCTTGGATAGGCAGAATAAATATCATCAAAATGGCCATCCTCCCAAAACTGATCTACAGATTCAATGCAATATCCATGAGATTACCAAGGGCACTCCTCACAGACATAGAAAAATCAGTCCTTAAATTCATCTGGAAAAACAAAAAGCCCAGGATAGCCAAAGTAGTTCTTAGCATCAAGTGTTCTTTAAGAGAGGATCAGATCTCTCCAGCCTTCCAAGCTACAAACAAGAGTCCAAATATTAAAACACAAATTTGAGTTACCAAGTAATTATTGTGCTTATTTGTTCATGCACGTTGAAAATAGGCAATTGAATTTTCAACTTTATTAGTTTATTTTAGGACTTAAATTAAAAAAATAATGAAATAATGGTATTTAATTTGGATTTATTCCTGCTTTACAGGAGTTCTAATCATTCACTCATTATTTTAGATATTTATTTAAGATAACTATTAGCTCTTTTATGGGTAGTAGCATTGTTAGAGTGAAAAAGAATAAATTGAAAGGTATTCTTAGTGCTGTTCTAGCCCTGGTTCAATTTCCAAATGTATTCAAGGGAAAGAAAAAAGCTGTGAATTGACCACTTAAGTAAATCAGCTTGCAACTCAGTGTCCTAAGATTATTAAATCTAGAGGTAAGAATATAATTTTATGTCACAAGAATTCATTCTATACAACTTTTCATAAAATACTATCTTTCTGATTGGTCTTATGTTAATATACAATTGTAGTTTTTACAGTAATTTAGAAAAAGAAAGAACCAATTCAGTGTAAAAGGGAATACTTGATTACTCTATTGTATAAGAGCAATAAAAGCTAATTTACTGTTATATTACTCAATATCCAAAGCTGCAAGAGGCTATCTTTCAGTTCATTCTTCATTAATTGTGCTATATTGTAGCGGTATTAGTATCTATTATAGATGAGTTTTATGGGAGGCTTTTACGTTGACATCTCTGAGCTTATATTTTGGCTCATGTAAATATCTTTGACATATTTTCTGCATGATTGTTGAAGGGCAAATGAAATATTGAAGGAAAAAATGGATTAATAAAGCCACTGATTTCTCTGTGAAAACTCCGGTGATAAACTAGTCTTTGAAATGATCTTAGTTCATAACAAATTGTAACTGTTGAAAATAGTTATACTTTAAAAATGCCCTTTTACTTACTGATTTTTTTTTTTTTTTTTTTTTTTTGGTGGCACTAGCACTGGGGATTGAACCCAGAGGCATTCTACCTCTGAGCTACACCCCTAGTCTTATTTTGTTTTATTTTTTTTATTTGAAAGCAAAGTCTCACTAGGTTGATGAGAGTCTCACTACTTGCTGAGACTGTCCTAGAACCTGTGATCTTCCTGTCTCAGCCTCCCAAATACTGGTTACAAGCGTGTGCCACCACGCCCGGCTGCTTACTGATCTTTAAAAGACTAGTCCTTCTAAATTTACCTGTTATGCTATATTGCTTGAGTTTTGGAGGCATTACACTGTTCATAGTTCTTTAGTTTGATTAATAGCAAAATAACTAGGAATTAGTTTTGACTTTGACTAAAATCTAGGTACAGGGTATATGTGATGTCTTAAAGATGATAATTCTAGTAAAGCTATTTAGGTAACTCACATAGTTCTTGTTGCACATATATAATAACATGGTAAGTAAATATATCTGCTTATACACATTTGAATTCAGCTTAATTTTATAGTATGTAGGTAGATTTAGAGTATTAAATTAAATATGATGGTACTAGATAAAACAAATTATGTATTGCAATCTTTATTTTCTGGATTGCAATAACACTAATTTCTTCTATGGCTGCATTAGTTTGTGATAGCTGCTCTAACAAAGTACCATAGACTTGTGTGGTGACTTAAACAACTGACGTTTATTTTCTCACATTTCTAGAGGATAGACGTCCAGCAAGATTGGTTTCTTTTGAGGGCCTCTATCTTCTCATGCTTTTCCTTCCATGCGTGTCTGTGTCCTATCGCTTCTTCTTATAAGGGCACCAGTCATAGGATTAGAACCCACCTTCATGACTCTATTTTACCTTAATTACCTCTTTAAAGACCTACTCTCCAAATACAGTCACATTCTGAGCTAGTATTTAGGACTTAACATATGACACAATATAGCACACAACACAAAGGGCCAAGAATGAATTCTATGCAAACTAAAATTGTGGACCACCAATAAAACGCGGGACAGTTCATTTCAATATTTTAATTGAGCCAGGCATGGTGGCACAAGCTCGTAATTCCAGTACTTGGGAGGCTGAAGCAGGAGAATCTTGGGTTTGAAGCCAGCCTCAGCAACTTAGCAAGGCCTTCTGCAAATTTGTGAGACCTTCTTTCCAAATAAGAAATAAAATAGGTCTGGGGCTTTAGCTCAGAAGTAGAATGTTCCTGGTTCAATCCCTTGTCTCTCTGTCTCTGTCTCTCTCTGTCTCTCTGTCTCTGTCTCTCTCTCTCTCTCTCTCATACACACATACAAACACTAATTAATACATATTTTAATTGTATATTTTAAAAATTAAGGTGTTAGAAATACCTTTTTGTATTTCCCCTTTACCTGGTTTAAGTGTGCAGTTGGGGAAAGAACAGTTAAAGACTGATGGCGATGATAATGATAATAAAAATAAAGCACTAATATTTGTCAGGTATTATAGTCAAGGCTCAGTTTTGAGTATTTGACATTTTTAAACTCAAGGGTGTTGGGATGGACAACAGGGAGTTTGGCATCCCCTTTTAAGGGTAGTTTGGATTTTCTTTGCCCATCTGTGGGAATCCAGGTGGGGATCCTGGCTCATTGCTCTGGTGCAGGACTCCGGGTTACTTCCTTTGTGAAACAAGATGGAATTCTTTGCAGACCTCTATTTCAAGAGATATTGTACTAAAGGTACAGGCTTTTCAATTAAACGTGGAAAAGTGAGATTACCCAGGAAATGTTCTTTGGTGACAAAACCAGTCACCAAAGTGCATCAGATCAAAAAGTTCCTATAGATGTTTATTTTACACTGTTCATGTTTGACTCATAGTATTGTACCTTCCATATTGTAGGTGCCTAGTAAATAATTATGAAGTGAATGAGTTAAAGCAAGAAGGATAAATACAGTCACAGCTGTAATGCCCTTCTCAAAAGCACATACTCAGCTGTCAAAACAATTGTATTATAATTTTCTCTGCCCTAGCAGGTTTTTATTTTTTACTTATTTTTTCTTCACTAGCAAATACAGTATACAGTGAATGTTCACTTAATCATAGACAAAGAAACTTGGACCCTTTATACAACTTTAGTTCTCTCACATGTATGTTTGGAAGCTGTTGAGTCTGGATATATAGAAGCCTGCATCCTATAAGATTTCATATATGGGAACGAGAGATTTTCTGGGGAATTCTCTGCCTACCACCCGTAGATGAAATTTGTGGCTATGTTTTAGCTTTGGCCATTTTTAATAGTCTGTTTGATGGGGCCATGTTTGAAATCTGGATCTTGTTAAAAATGTCTCTGAGCTGGGCATGGTGGCACATGTCTGTAATCTCAGTACTTGGGAGGCTTAAGAGAGTAAGATGGCAGGTTTGAGATCAGTGGGCAATAATTTAGGGAGACCCTGTTTCAGAATTAAAAATAAAACTGGGCTGGGGGTGTAGTTGAGTGGTAGAGTCCCCTGGGTTTAATTCCCAGTATCACACACAAAATGTTTCTTATAACCAAATTGCTAATGTCCTTAGTCAAAATTTCTAGGATATTTGAGAAATAGTAGGGAGAATCAGAACCAAGTTGTTAATACATGTAGTCCTTTTTTGACAAAAACTATACATAAACAGGTGCACTTTGGTGTTTGATTATTGTCCTTTTGTACTTCCAAAAATTGAATAATAAACAGCCTTTGGTAACAAATGCCTATTTTCGGGTAGAATTCTACTTAGTATTCTTGTTATTGCTGTAATTTCCTTAGTGCTCTGCTGCTAGCTTTTAGGTTTAGTTCATACTTTTGATTTTATTTGTCTGAATTTAACTTATTTAATGAGTGGGAAGTTTTAGATGTAGTATTAAGAGCATATAATTTTGATCCCGTATTATGGTAATGGTACTGACAACTTGTTAGCTCTGTTTTAGATTTTTAAGATTAAAAAATATTCTATAAACTAGATATAAATGACTGCTTTTTGGCTTTGGGTCATATTTCTTATTTTTCT
The DNA here is from genome assembly GCA_004027655.1 of Graphiurus murinus. Lineage (NCBI taxonomy): Eukaryota > Metazoa > Chordata > Mammalia > Rodentia > Gliridae > Graphiurus > Graphiurus murinus. Next base: position 11,313 of record PVLC010028033.1, read on the forward strand.
CATTTCTGTTTGAATTTTTGTGCAGTTTTCAGAGTATTTTAGTTGTTTTATTGCTAGTGGCTATTTGAGTCTCATGTTAACCTAAATGGAATTTTATTAATTTAAAATACTTGTTAAATTTTTAAACATATTTTTGTATGAATGAAACATCTAAGTGTGTCCAAAGGTAATACAATGGAATGTAATGGAGTTGAAATCAGCTGTGTGAATCAGACCTTTGTGGTATATTTGTGTCTTGATTTAGGTTGGTTGAAGACTTTCAATGACTACTTTAGAGAAAAGACTCAGTATATTTTTAATAACATGGTCATAAAGCTGCAAGAAGACTCAAAGAGGAAATTTATATGGTCTGAAATCTCTTACCTTTCAAAATGGTGGGATATTATAGATAATGAGAAGAAGGAAGCTGTTAAAAGGTTTGTGTTCAAACTTTTTTGAAATTTGATAATATTAAAGGTTAATTGTACAGTGAAATAATATTGAATTGTTAGAAGGTAAAATTTTAGTTTTACATCTGAAAACTTAAAATATTTCTTTATATCCTTTCTCATTGATTTTGGTTCATCTCTGAAAAAGTGAATTTAAACTTTTCCATTGAAATTCTTATGTTCCACCTTTGCCCTAATATGGAATTGCTAGGTCAAAGGGGCCTAATATTTAAAAGGGTTTTTTGTTTGTTTGTTTAACATATTATGAGAGAGACCCCTCTTGTTTCAGTGTATTTTTCAGTCTTCCACGTAGAAACACACTAACTTTTGAAAACCTTGGCCAGTTTAATGAATGAAAGATATATTTTATTTTGCATTTTTGATTACGAACAATACCGCATATTTCCTTATACATATAAAGTTTTTTTACTTGCTTGATTATAATTTTTCTTACTCATTTGTATCAAACCTATTAATCTATTTTGTTTTGATACTGCTTTTGCTTTTATAGTTAGAAAGATCTCCTCAAATCTACAGTTCAGGTAAATGGTCCCTTTTTCCCCCTAGTGTCATTTTTTTACCATTTTAAATCCATATATATATTTAATATGGTACATCAGTAGGTTCTCTGATCAAGTACCTCTGTTCTCAGGATTTAAGAATTATGTTATAATTGATTCCTTTAATTTATTTAACATCACTCATATAGCTCTTTATGTATTTGTCACTGTTGTAAGTACTTTGCAGTTTATAGCTAATAATCCTCTGAACAATTCTGTGAAGTTGGTACAATCATTGTCCTGATTTTACAGATCAGGACACAGGCTCCTTGAGGTCACTCCGGTAAATGTGGCAATGTTGGTATTCCATCCTACCTGCGGTGTCCATCTCCAGAGACTGCCCATGCATGCTGTGCTCCCTTTCTAAAATTTAAATGGTCCTTGCTCTCCTGATCTGAAGTGCTATCTTTATTCTGTTTGAATGTGCATTGACTTCTGAGCTTCCTGATCTGTATCATGAACTTTTCTGTTTGACTGTAATTATTGTAGCTTTATTATATATTTCATTAACTGACTGTTTAAATAGTTTCTTGTCTTTATTGAAAAGAATCTTTTAATGAATGGCGATTTAATTTTCCAAAAGAGCTTTGTAATTCATTTCTTTTTATCCCATCATTAAAAAGTCTTTGGATTTCAATGGAAATTGTCATAAACATTTAAAAATAATTCAGGGAGAATTGATTTCTCTCATATTCATTGGAGAATATAGGCTCTGTTGGTACTGGGGTGAACTGTGTAACCACTGTAGCCAAAGAGGCTAGCTATGCTTCTACTCCAGATATGTTACCACAGGATATTCCTCCAGTTACTCAAGATTAGCTGGAATTTCAGCTTTTTAAGTTGAAATGCTACCAGCTAATTTAGATGAATATATATATAGGTATGCACAGGAATGCACACACATACCTGCAGATACAGAGCCAGTCACAGCATTTCTGAATCCTCATTTCAGATCTAGCTACTTATTAGCTTGCCACCTTTTAAAAATTAACTTTTTAAATCCATGTGGCAGTTGGGTGTGATGGCATATGCTTGTAATCCCAGTACTTGGGAGGCTGAGATAGGAGGATTGCAGGTTCACAGCCATCCTCAGCTACTTAGTGAGGACTTCAACAACTTAGTGAGACACTGTTTCAGAATAAAGAATTAAAAATAGGGCTGGGGGGTGTAGCTTGGAGGTAGTATGCCCCTGCTTTTAATCCCCAGTGCCACAAAAAATAAAAAACCCAAAACAACAACAAAAAACCATGTAGCATTTTTCCCTCCCAGGTAATTCTCTGACTTATGTTTAAGATTTAAAAACATTTTTCTGTTTGTGTGGATCTTACATTACTTCATGAGAACAAACAATACTTCATACTTTCTTAAAAATGTTAATTTGAAGCTGGGCGTGGTGGCGCAGGCTTGTAATCCCAGTACTTGGGAGGCTGAGACTGTAAGATCTGGGTTCATGACCAGCCTCAGCTACTTAGTGAGGCCCTTTGCAACTTAGTGAGACCCTGTTTCAAAATAAAGAATAAAAAAAAAGGGCTGGGGGTGTAGCTTGGAGGTAGAATGCCCCTGGGTTCAATCCCCAGTATCTCATCTGTAGTTATTTTTGCTTTTTTATTACACTTTTTTTCTGATTTTTTTCTTTATTAGACTGGCTGAAACTTTTACTCTTATTGGTTTTCACCCACCCAGCACCCTTTAGAATCTATTTATATCTTACTAGTTTTTACCATTTACATATTTGCTTTCATCTTTCCTAATTCTTTCTCCTTGCTCTTAATAATGCAAAATGGTATGGTCCATTTATTTTAATAAGAAATGGTCTAGCTACCTTTTACATTCTTATATGTAATTTTCTCATGGTAGTTTCCCCTAAATATTCTGTAATTGTACTTACTATTTTCTCTTTGACTTGAGTTTGTTAGAAAAATAATTATAACTTGCAAATTAAAAACTGACTTATTAAAAACTAACTTATTAAAAATTGACTTTAATGCCTTACGATTAGAGAATATGGATTACATATTTTTTATTCTTTATAATTTTTATGAGGTTTTCTTTGTGACTTAATACGTGACCAGCCGGGTATGGTGGTACATGCCTGTAATTCCAGTACTTGAGAGGCTGAGATAGGAAGATTGCAGGTTTGAAGCCACCCTCAGCAACTTAGTGAGAACTTGTTTCAAAAATTAAAAAAATAAAGAGGGCTGGGAGTGTAGCTCAGAGGTAGAATGCCCCTATGTTCAATCCCCAGTACAAAATAAATTAAATAAATAATAAAATATAAGCAGTGTTGATGAACTTCCTACTGTTATTTGAAGAGGATGCATTTGTAAAATTAATATTTTCATCTGTGTATAGTAAGTTCTATCATGTAACACACATATTCCTAGAGTCACTGTGTTATGCAAAATTGTGCAGTAAAACTATAGGGCTTATGGACAAATCAGATTAGGGCACAACACTCAAAAATTTCATTAGTGACATGCACACACAAAAACACCCAAAAAAGAAACAATTAAGTTGCTAGTCCAGTTTTATTTGTGTTTAATTGGTTAAGAAATGCATAAATGCATAAATAAGTATGTCAGTTTATCTTGAAAAAGACACAACATTTGCCTGTGAAGTGGGTGTCAGGAGTGTAGCCTGAGAGTTGCTGTGAAATCACTGCAAGTTTGTGTTTTGAAATTGGGTGGGAAGTTGTGGGGCAGGTATGGAGGAATGTGACTTATGATGAGCTGAAGGACTGGTGAATGTTTGAGCTGTGCACATATGTATATTCCTACAGGAATTCCTACTTCAACTGGGTGCAGTTATCTGCCTTCACCTAGTGGACAATGCAGAATTTCCCTAATCTAATCAATTACTTTGGAACATATTTCAACCTTTAAAACAAGTTCTAGAGCAGAACTGACTATACTTTATTTATTTATTTATTTTTTGAGGTACTGGGGATTGAACTCAGGGGCATTCTACCTCCGAGTTATACCTCCAGCCCTATTTTTTATTCTTTATTTTGAAACAGGGTCTCACTAAGTTGCGGAGTGCCTCACTAGGTAGCCGAGGCTGGCCGTGAACCTGGATCCTCCAGTCTCAGCCTCCCAAATGCTGGGATTACAAGCATGTGCCACCACGCCCGGCTTATACTTATTTTTTGCTAGTGTTTTCTTGTCAGGTTGGTGTATGTATGTATGTATTTATTATGATTTTGAGTATTGAACTCAGGGCTGTTCTACCTCCAAGCTATATTGCCAGCCCTATTTTTTGTTTCTGTTTTTGAAACAGGGTCTTGGTAGGTTGTGGAAAGTCTCACTAAGTTGCTGAGGTTTGTTGGTATTGATCCTGAGATCCTCTTGTCTCAACCAAGTACTGTGATTATAAGTGCACATCACCTCGCCCAGCTCTTTTTATTCTTAATTTTTTTTTTCATTCATTCATTTGTTCGTTCATTTGTTCAACATACACTTACTGAGCATTGACTGTGGGGCAAGGATTGCAAAGTTCTGGGCACTCCCAGGCTGGTGTTCTTTTTAGTCATCCTAAGTTCTGTCTGTCCCCCTTAACAAATAACAATATTTCCTCCTTTTAATAATTGATGTTGCTATCACTGTCATTCTTACTGTTTTCATTTGCTCTCTAATGTCTAGCCTGATCTGTATTATTCTTTATACCTAAAGGATAGCTAATTTGGAGTGATAGTTTAAAAAGGCTGGGCATGGGAACCAAACTGCCTCTGTTCAAATCCTGGCAACTCCCAGTTACTCTAATTTTGAGCAAGTAACTTCTTTGTGTTTCATTTTTTTAATTTGTCAAATAGAGATAATATTGGGACCTATTTGATTTTTTTCTTTTTCTTTTGTGGTACTGGAGATTGAACCCAGGGCATTGAACTTGATAGGCAAGTGCTCTACCACTGAGCTGTACACCTAGCCTATTTTAGTAAACTTTTTATCTTTTTCTTTTCTTTTTTTTTTTTGGTATTGGAGATTGAACCCAGGGGCATTCTGAACTACAGCCCTTTTTATTTTTTTATTTTGAAACAGTCTCACCCAGTTGCTGAGGGTCTTGCTTAGTTGCTGAGGCGAGCCTTGAACCTTAGATCCTTCTGTCTCAGCCTCCCAAGTATTCTAGGATTATAGCTGTACGTCATCTGGCCTAGCTTAATTTGATTTTTATAAGAATGGAATTAATACAGATAAGATGCTTAGCACATGCCTGGCACGTGGTGGCACATTTTTAAATTCCCAATAAATATTAGTGGCTCTTATTATTTTATTTGTTTACTTATATACTTATTTATTCATTTATTGCAGAACTGGAGATTGAACCTAGGGGCATTCTCCCTCCAAGATACACCCCCAACCCTAGTTTTTTTCTTTTTTTTTCCGGTGCTGGGCATTGAACTCAGGGGCGTTCTACCTCCGAGCTATACCCCCAGCCCTATTTTTTATTCTTTATTTTGAAACAGGGTCTCACTAAGTTGCTGAGTGCCTCACTAAGCAGCTGAGGCTGCCCACGACCCGGATCCTCTGGTCTCAGCCTCCCAAATGCTGGGATTAAAAGTGTGTGTTATCATGCCTGGCCCCTAACCCTACTTTTCATACTTTATTTTGAAACAGGCTCTCACTAAGTTGCTGAGGGCCTCAATAAGTAACTGAGGCTGGCCAGAAACCTGTGATCCTCTTGTCTCAGCCTCCCAAGTACTGGAATTACAAGTGTGTGTCACCATCCCTGCCTTCCATGTGGAATTTTTAGTTCTGAAATCATCTCGAGAGTCATTTTTTAATAAAATTAGTTTCAAAATTTGTTTTGTCTTTAAAAAGCCTCCTTGTCTAAAGCTTCATTGCAGATAACTTTTTTTTTTTACTCTGTGCTCAGATATTTTAGGATTAAAAAAAAAGTTTATCCACGAAATTCTAAATTTTCATCAAATTAAATATCTAGGTGTATGTACTTTTCAAGTTTTGCAGGTATCAGTTTATATATTTCCCCAACATATATTTTCTGCATTTTCTAATCAAGGTCTGCTTTTGTTTGATTTGTTTTAGAACTCAATTATTTGGTTTTGGAGTCTTGCCTCTCTTGTTCAGACACAATTTTATTTCAATTTCTTTATTATCAACTTGCTGTGTTTTGGGAGGGTATTCTCAAGTATTCTCTCTCCTGCCTCTGATTCAGTACTCTGGTATTGCAACCTTATTTCTGGTCAAGATTTGCTAAAGTTCCTTCCCTTCTAGCTATAACCATTCCATTTTATTCATTTATCAGATTTATCTATATAACTAGGGCAATAACATTTGTTTTCCTTACCTATTTGAACAAATCAGTGTTAATTGCCTAAATGTAGATAACATTTATACATTTTGGGGAAAACTTTGACAGACTTAGATTTGCTCCTATTATTTAAACTTCTTAGCTTGTGCTAAGTGGTATTACCCGTAGATTTTTTTTTTTTTTTTAAACAAGTAGTGTAATGCTTATGCGGTGGCTTGGTTTTCCCTTTTTGAAGATGAGCTGTGGATTAAATGTCTGTACTTAAGTTTGCAAGCTAGTGGTTGCAGAATAGAACTTGTTAATTCCAGCAGAATTCTACCTAAGCTTTCATTGTCCCTGAAGAATACCAATTGATTGTGGGAACTTAACAGAAACATAACTCAAGTGATCCCTATAATCTGTGCTAGCAATGACTTGGTTGATTCCCTCCCCCCTCTCCAAGATGTGGCAGCATGCAGCAGTGTTCAGCTTTTATATAAACCTTTAAAAATGAAAATCTAGTCAACTAAAGAGAGTTTCATGCAAACAACATCTAGCTTTTTATTTTTTGTTTGTGATCCAAAATAATTTAATCAATTGCAGTCATGGTACCTGCTTGTAACACATATCTCGTGAATTTAAAAGAACTGCCTTCCATTAAGTAATCAGTACAGTTTCTGTCTATACTTGTTCCTTTTATATTTTAGGCTTCATATTTGGATATTTTTGGCTAAATGAAGTTAAAAACTGCATAATGTTTATAATACATTAAAATATGAACCTTACTCAGAGTAGAGCAGCTGAAACATTACCCTTATTTAGCATTTCCTTTGACTAGCACTCGGCGTCTTACTTATCTGTTGTTCCTCTCTGAGCTCTGACACATTTCATCTGCTCCTGCTTTGGAGGCCAGTGTTTGGTGCAGAAATGCCCTGAGTGGTTGGCGTCTTGCACACTATTATGTTCACCAGCTTCTCATTGTAGACCTTGTGGTGTGAAATAAGCTCTGGATGTCCACTGTGAGGGAGGTTAGTGTAGACTTTGTATCTTCATCCAATCGCTGGCTTTCATTTCTTTTCCAAGGATACAAACTTTTTTCATCTAATCTGTAACTATCCTCGTATGTCTGTCTTCCTAGGTTGGTATTTAAGTGAACTTTTTACCCTATATCTCAACTACCTTTGCTTATCAGAATCAGGGAAATATTTGATATTACTTTCTTTAGTAATAAGAATACAAACTATACATTTTGGGTTTTCCTAGAAAAATGGATTATTACATGCTTACCCAGACTAATTTATTATACATTTTATACAGGTCAGATCGGTACAGTAGTTAAAGGCCAGTGTAAAATTTAGCAATGAGAAATGAGCATGTGTTGTGAAGTTTAGAGTCAACTGCAGATTCAGGTTGACTTTACAGCATAAAGACACTTAGCATTTCATCAGAGGGATCAAAGCAATGCACTAGGTCTAAAATGTCTTTAGTCCTCTGATTTCCTCTGGGGTCACTAGTGAAGTGCCCTGCTTTCTCATCTGTCGGTAAAGCCCCTCTTATTCTCCTCTTTCTGTTTTGCATGCTTGTCCACACTGTGTTTTAATTACTTATCATTCTGGCTACTTCCAGATCTAAAGCTCCAATCTAGATTTTTTCTTCTTTTCTGGTTAAGGTATTAGGAAGAGGTAACATGGAAGCATACTGTGTTCCAAGCATTCATGTATTTATTCAGTGAGTTCTCTAGCATCCCCTCGAATTAAGGTCCTTTATTCTCATTTTACTGTTGGAAAAACTAAAGCAGAGGAGTTAAGGAACATTTCTTATGTCACCCAGCTGATAAGTATGGCTGTCACTTCTGGCTCATTAGTGGCTCTGTCCTTGACCCTTTCATTTTCATCCCTATTGCTTTTGTTGTACTGCTCTGTAGATCACCAGATGATCTCCCTGTTTCCAGCTGTGCCACTTTCAAGCATCCTCCATTTCACCACAGAGTTAGGCTGCTCATATTTGAGTCTGACCGTGTAACTCTCTGTGTTAAAGTGCTTCCATGATACCTCAGAGTCAAAAGGTGCAGACCAGTCTTCTTTGCCTGATACATACTGGCTTTTTTTCTGATTCCTCCCTACTTGTTTTCTTCCTGCCTTGTCCTACTCTTAAGCATACTGAACCACCCCCTGGATACTCGCATACACATGCTGTTCTATGCTGCTTGGGAATTTCTTTTGTTCCACTTTCCCCCCCATTTTATGCACTGAATGATTTCAGTCCTAGTCATTTCCCAAGATTCAGCTGAAATATTACCTCATCTCCCCTTGTTTGCTCTGTCATTCATTCAACAAGTATGTATTTACTATGCTAGGCTCCAAGGATTCAGAAGGCGAACAAGACTGACCTGATTCCAGCCCTCAGGGAAGAGCAGGCAGAACATGTAATTGAATATAGTATTACAATATCATGTTTTCTATACAGCAAGAAGGGGGTTTTGGAAGCAAGTGATTTCAAGGTGAAACTTGAAGGATGATTAGATGAAGATAGTCAAGTTATGGGGGTGTCAGAGAGTAGGGAAGGTATTCCAGGTGAGGTAAAGAGAATTGTGATTATGGGCCAGGGATTAGCAGAAACATGATATGCTCAAGCACCTGAAAGAAATTTATTAGGCTCTAGCTGCAGGGTGGCAGGTGTGTGTGCAGAGGCTGGGTAATGCATAGCTGTCTGGGTAACGTATGGCTTTTTGTAAGGTACTGTCTCAGACTCTTAGAATAGCTAAAGTAAGAAATACTAATGACAACAAAAGTTGGCAAAAATGTGCGGCAGCTGGAAGTTTCCTATATTGCTAGTGGGAACAAAATGGGGTGACTTCCTGAACAGCCTCTGAGAGTTATCTAAACTTAAAACCTATACCTTGAGAACTAGGACCTCTGACCCTGGAAATATAACCAAGAGGAACGGAAGCATATTTACAAAAGACTTACCACAGACATTTTCATAGCAGACTTTTAAAAATAGTAACTTCAAACTGGAAGCAGTTCAAATGTCCAGCAACAAAACGATGGATTAAAAACACAGCATGTTCATACAATGGAATACTACATGGCAATACAAGGAATAAATGGCTGAAAATGCACAGTAGTATGAATGAATCTCACAGACATATTAAGCAAAAGAAGCCAGGCACAAAACAGTAGATGCAGCATGATTCCATTTTAGGAAGTCTGAAAATAGACTAAACTGATGTATTGTGACAGAAATTAGAATGATAGAATTATTCGTTTTGGAGGAGGTAGTAGGTGGGCATAAATCAGAAAAGGGCATGAGGGAGCTGTGAGTTAGTAGAAATATTCTATGTATTATTTTGGTTAGTGATTATAGTTGTCAAAATTTATAAGACTGAACATACACATATCACATGTTATATCTCAATTTAAAATAATTTTAGGAAATAAAATAAAGGCATAACCATAAGGGTATGTCTTCTTATGGAAAGATGTTCATGGTAAACTATGCCTACCATAATTCTTGTTGCATGTATAGCAAGGTATTAGAATGAGTGTTAAAATTTTATTCTTCAGCTACCTAGTGAGGCACTCCGCAACTTAGTGAGACCCTGTTTCAAAATAAAGAATAAGAAATAGGGCTGGCGGTATAGCTCGGAGGTAGAATGCCCCTGAGTTCAATCTCCAATACTGCAAAAAAAAAATATTCTTTAGTTTCTTACAGGTTATTTCAAATAAGCATTTTATGAATGAAATAATATTTACTATTCAGTGAGAAATTTAAATTTAAGTGTATTCCCTGATTATTAAAACTTTCAAAAATTATTAATTGACTTATTTAGTATGATAAATATTCTTAAATAAAATATTATGATTGTTTAAACTACAGGTTTGCTA
>PVLC010028034.1:0-21379 GCA_004027655.1 Graphiurus murinus
GTCGTGCCGGCCCGTAATCCCAGTACTTGGGAGGTAAAAACAGGAGAATCGCAGGTTCAAGGACAACCTCAGCAAGTAGTGAAACTCTTAGCACCTAGCAAGATCCAGTTTCAAAACAAAACAAAAAATTAATAAATAAAAAGGGCTGGGGGTGTAGCTTGGAGGTAGAATACCCAGTACTGAAAAAAAAAAAAAAAAAAGTGCAGTTTTCTATAGGAGAAAGCAGGATTTCTGATCATTTTAACTTTATTCTTTTTCTTTCTTATGTATGGACGTTTTGCTCTAAAATGTGTACTGTTTTCATAATCAGAATAGAAACATTTAAAGTATAAAAGAAGCATTCAAAAATAAGTAGTAAACACCTCAAAAGGGAATCTAATACTAGTGAGCCCAGGGCACATTTTCTGAATACTTTTCTCTTTTTTACACACCACACACACACACACACACACACACACACACACACACACACACACGCCCATTATTCTTCCAGATCTTAAAAAATGAGCATCAGTCAAAAGTTTCTCTTACTAAGGCAGCTAATTTCATCTGGGACCTTTGTAAGATATGATAGGTAAATTTGTTTGTAGACCACCTCTGTGGCTATGGCTCTTATTTACTGTTCTCTTGGAAGTTCAGATACACGGTCAGCATAGAGAGTGCCCAGAGAGAGCAGCCAACCTTTCTCTGTGAGCCTCCTTCCATGGTGAGGCTGCCTATGTAACCACCTCTGTTCCAGAGGATGGAATAACTTCCTGCTGTGCATTCCCCACAGAAAACTGAATGAGCTGCCAATGTCACAAGAGTATCCTCCAAAGTGAGGGTATCCCAGTACTTGATGTATGGCCCTTTCTTTTTTGAATACCAGCCTCCTCCTGTTGGAAAACTCTTAGAACTTTTCCTCAAAACATTTCCTCTCTCCACCCTCAGGATGCTTAATTAGAAAAAAAAAACTGCTAGTATTATTAAAGTTTTATTTGGTTACTTCCCAATACTTACAAAGAACATAGGCAATATATGATTTCTTCTCCCTAGTACTAAATATGTGGTTAGAATAATATATCAGGTTTTTTTTGTTTGTTTGTTTGTTTTTTTATTGGCTGGAACTGGCAGTAGGGTACTGGTTTAAATCAAATCCACTAATTCTCGATTTCCCTAATTTATCTCTTGTCTCCATCTTTTTCTTAAAATTCTTTTTAAGTCAGGCACTTTGAGGACTTACATAGCAAAAGAACTAGATGAGTACATCTGTGATTTAGAATAAGTCTTACAGGCCCTGAGCAAATGGAGTTCTACAAAGAGTTCATTTCTCCCTTTTAAGAGATGCAACTACATTTATGTGCATGAGAGTGAACATGTGCATTTGCATGTGTGTGTGTGTGTGTGTGTGTGTGTGTGTGTGTGTGTGTGTGTGTCTGTGCCTGTGTGCACGCACACACCACACACGTATGGTCCTGGAGATTGAACCCAGAGGCATTCTACCTCTGAGTTCCACTCCCAGCCCTTTTTTATTTTGCATTTGAAAACAGGGTCTCACTAAGTGTGCAACTCTGTTTTTAACACTATACCTTTATGATTTGCATTTGCATTTTTTTCATTAACCCTAACAGAATATAATCACCCTCATGACCATACAGTTTCTACTCATCCCACAGGTTCACCTTCTACTCTGCTTAGTGCTCTTCAAGGCATTCAGAAAGTCAGTTTTACATCATAATGTCTTTTTTGTGTACATTCTCTTTGTTTTTTTTTTTCTCTTTTCCTAACAATAGTTCTTTCAGAAAAGGGATTTCCAACTTTTATTACATTTTAATTTCTTTTACCTTTGATAGAGTTTTTAAAAGTACATTGTATGAAAACTATAAAGGTCATTTAAGTAAAATTCAGTAAATAAATAAGCATAATGAAAGGCAAAGAAAAAAAGAAATCATTAGTAATCCCATTAAGATAATCATTGTTATTGTCCTCATTTAAGTGCACAATGAAAAACGGAGTTTTTTGTTTTCTTTTCTTTCTCGTTTTCAAACACATTGCTACACATAACGGAAGCCTCTCCAAGCATAACCCTATTCATGAGCAATTATTGTAAAGTGTTTCATTTCTAAATATAGAATCTAGAATCTGAAAATTTACTCAAAGCAGGATGACATCATCTAAACAGATATCTAGCCCCCTTCTGCCATATTTGCGAAAGTGCTCATTTCTCCGTTTAAAGATGTGTGGGACTTGATTCTTTATACCATGTTTTGCCTGCATTTTATTTCTCCTTTCTACATGATCCAGCCAGCCATGCTGCCTGGGTAACTACAACTCAGGCTTTTTTCCTTTTAATACAGAGAAATCCATCTTCAACATTTTTGATCAGTGTGCAGTGCATTAAACACTACAGCAGATGGTGCTTTTTGATGATGTGTTTCTACATGAAGCAACATTTTGTCTTGTATGCTGCATTATCAAAAAATCAAACATGTAATTATGCAAATATGTATGCCTTTATAATAATCAAGTTTTATTGTAAATGGTTGATGCACATCAATTTGATCCTGTAGTGCTGTTTTAAGTGCGGTTTAAGTGGCTTTTCAGTGTACCCAGAGGCAACACAAATGCATCTCTGGAATATTAATAAAATCCTGAATCTTTGAGACCCCAACTGGAGTCTCATTGCTTGTACTGATTGAAACGAAATGCTAATCCTTTCCTTTAAAAAAAAATCCCCTTTGTTATTTAAAACACTGATATTAGTATGATATGAAGGACCATTTTATTTTAAATTGTATTTTAATGTAGTTGTTAAAATAATGCCTAATCATACTATATTCAGTCTTCACAATGTAAATTTGATGAGACATGAATCCAATCATTTTGCAACAATGAATGCAGTCATGTATTTTAACCAGTCCGGTTTTTCTAATTCCATAAATTTCTACTGCCGGTGGCTGTTTACTGGTTTCACTTTTGGGTGCATTAGCTGTCCTTTGTGGGGACTTGTATTTGAATATTCATTCCAGAAACAATTGACTTCTTAAAAAAAATAAAAAGAAAAGAGATTCTTTAAGTTGAAGTCCTATGAGCATTTTTAAGCAGGATTATAACATAGACTGTGGTATTTTTTACTGAACAGAATGTGGGTTTTATACATTGGATTGTTTCATTGGTACATAATAGTGCCCACCCATCTCTCCTCAAATACACTCACACATTCTGTTGTGGATAAACTAAACAGATGGACTGTGGGTACTGATAATCTATGATTGTAAATTATTTTTGCTTGTTTGTTCCTCTTGAAGAGAAATAAAAGGATGAGAAAAGCAGAATACAAAAGGAAACACAATGTAGCTTTAAAGAGTAGAAAATAACCACATAATTTCCTTTTTCTATTTCCAGTTCTTCTCCTCTTTTTATTTACTTTGTTTATTGGGTTTACTATAATTATGGGTTGTGTTTTCAACGGCTTGCCACTCCCTCTCGAGATGAAATCTGTGCTCTCTCCCTTTGGTCTGATGCCTAGTTCCCCTGCACTATCCTTCATCTTGCCATAGAGCATTTCTTTCTTCCAAATCTGTGGATTCATTTGATGTTTTCTTTCATTTTGCTTATTGTGCCCATGCTGCCACTGTATTTCTGCTTTTTCATTCTGCCTCGTGCACAACTCTGACTCACAGTCCCAAATGTGCCATTGTCCATTTGCACTGAGACCTTCTCAACATGGTCACTTGGAAGGGTCAGTTACTGGCCATCCTATCAGCAGAGTGCATTGCTTTATAGAACAGTATATCATGTCATCTTCTTTGTATTTTTGCAACTCTGTTTACCTATTCATCTGACTCATTGAGATTAAAATGTACTTGTAGATAGATTTTTTTTTTTGGCAGATGTAAAAGTCATGATAAACTGGGGAGTCTTTTATTGCTTAGATATCCATTTGCAACCACGTGTTGAAATAAAACTTCAAAGATTCATATCTGAACATTTTAAAGCCGATTTTAATGCACTATAACTATGTCTGATTCTTTAAGAGCTTAAAACTTCCTCATCATTACTCTCAGAGATATCAATTACCTATGTCCACTTTGCTTCTCCAGACTGCATTAGTGCTAGTCTGGATGGTTTGAACTTAGTTGTTTGGGGAAGTCATTAAAAATGCTACAAGTTTTGTTACTTGTTACTGCAATGACATTTTTTCAATATAAAAATGCCATAATCCTGGGGCTATTTAAATTGCACACACACACACACACACACACACACACATCTACACAAACATAGCTGTTATGTAATAGTCATGGCCATTTGTAAAGGTCAAGGCAAGCTCTGGACAGTTTTCAGATTCCAATCTATGCGGTTTCTTTCTTGATTCCTAATCAGAACTCTAGGGACAGCTCTTAGAATCAAGAGCAACTGAGCCTGAATTTATGTTTCAGTGCCCATTAGAGCTAGATTTCACTAATTACCATGTGGTGAGTGGGGTAGAGCTGACATGAAGGTTTCTAGAAAAACTTGCATCCTCAGATTAGTTCAAATAAGAATTTTCCTCCAGTTTAATTTTATAATCTTATATCCAAGTTTTAGTTTAACTAGGAACAAGGACCAATTCATTTTTTGTTTTCAACAACTGCCTTGGTTTTTCAAGGTGGGAATCAGATGAGATGTGAGTCATATGTTGATGCTCTTAATCTTTATCTGGAAAATAAGTAGTATCCCTGGCCTTTTGATTGCCTTTTTAAATATGCAAATAAGATGCAATTTTTTCAGCTTTTGAATTTAACTTTAGATGACATGACATTTCAAGCTTAGTTTAGAGATAAAAACAAGACAGTAACATACACAACTGTAGCACTGATTTTAATAGAGTAACAAGAAATGTAGTCACATATTCTGCTTAAGTTTCCCCAGCAGAAATTGCTTCTGCATCAGAGTCTATTACAAATGCAATTCACTAAGGTCTTATGGGTGACAAAGCTTTAATTAGCATCACATTGTTTTCTAATGTGATTTTGCACTTGTAAAAACAGGATTAGGAATCAAAATATACTTTTATAAATGCCAATTTTAATTGCATTACTGATGGTGTGCAGGTCTTTAAGCACCCCACGCAGCTTCTCACATAATACCTCTGTTTGGAGGATTAAGTGTGAAACATAAAGAAAAGATGGCATATATTGTCTAATAAAACACCTTTATTATCAGAAGAGGGAATGCAGTCACGTATGGTGTGGGTCTTCATCCAACCTCAGCACCTACAGAAGTCTGTGCCCCCACAGCAGTCATTGCCCACTGAATAGGCAATGCTAGCAGTGCATGATGGGTACACCTGCCTGAGAAAAAGCCTCCAGACCTGCTAACTTCTCCCAGGCCCTTCTTTAGAAGACATTTGCACTCCCTCCTCCCCTATTTAACTTTCATTCCACTTCGCTTTGTGTTTGTATTTGTTGTTATATGGGAGCCTCTCTCTTCCCATTCTGAAGGGACCATTTAAGGAAGAAGCTCCAGGAATATTTTCTAGAAGATCAGGATTAGTAAGTTTGATTCTTGAATTAATGATGTCTGGAAAATCTTATTGCCTTATCATTATATTGTACTTCTCTTCTGAGAGCTTAATAGACTTGTGCTCACTCGCCAGCACTAGACACTTCCCATAGGTAAGCAAGAACTTTTCCTAACCTTCTAAACCATGGTAGATTCAATGACACAGTGGGGTTAAGCAATTTATCAAAGGTTAACCAATATTTCAGTTGGAAAAATAAGACCAAAGCATGTGTTTCTATTTCCCAGCTTGCAGCTTGATTACTAGACCTGAGGAAGATAAAAACAGGACAAGGTAGGAAGGACTTTTCTGTTTTTGTTTTGTTTTGTTTTTTTAAATCCAATTTTAGTTTAGTTTTTGTGGACAATGTAAATAAATAGTCCCTGTAAGCTTTGGTTAGTTGGAGAGGGGTGGAAACTGAAGTTACTTTAGTGGAAAGTGAGTTTAAATTCTGAAATGTTGCGTGGGTGTTACAAATGAAATAATTGTTTGGAAAATGAGTTATTATTCCATAGAATGCCTATATAGTCGCACCTCTTCCCATGAACAATGACTGTGTGCATTTAGCAATTTTCTTAAATCAGTAGAAAAAAAAGACATTGTATATTCCATTAAAAATGTAATTATAGGCTTAAGGGCTTTTGTTTTTTTGTTTTTGTTGTTGCTGTTTTGGTACTGGAGATTGAACCAAGGGGCATTTTACCTCTAAGCTACCCTCTCAGCACCTCTTATTTTTTTTGGAAACAGGATCTTGCTAAGTTGCTGAGGATGGCCTTGAACCTGTGATCTTCCTGTCTCAGCCTTCCAAGTACTGGGATTACAAGCATGTGCCACTGAGCTTGGTTACTGTTGGAGTTTTAAAACTTGAAATTCTTTATATTTCTACTATTTTATTTTTCTCTAACTTTATTTTATTTTGAAAATTTTCTAATCAACAGGAAAGATATAGGAACAATAAAATGAGTCTGGTTGTTTTCAAATCTTGATTTTCTGGGAGGGAAAAAACCTGACTGCCAGTGCCAGGTCAATGTAAATTTTTAACGTTTTTTTTTTTTTTTTCTTTCATTGCTCTTTAATTGCTTCTTAATTTCTTATTGATCCACTAACTAAAGGATTATTGTTTGATTCACTGAGTGAGCTGGCAAGATTGTCTGGGTGAAATTCAATCAGTTGACCTTGCCTCTTTTGCTAGAAATTAGACGGTGCTATTGCACTATGCACTTGATAAAACCAAGCAGCAAAGGACAGCACAGCCAGGAAGCTCTGTAATGTCCCTTCTGTTTTACTCCATTACTGTGCCTTGGCTGTTCCCACTAGGCATTGTAGCATAGATCCAGGTTTGTAAAAAAAAAAAAAAAAATCCAGTGAGGCCATTTGTCATAAGATTTCCATTAATTTTGTTCTTAGATTATGATATTGAAATAAGTAGAAAAGTCTCTCAAACTGCTTCATATACCCTTTCCAATATTAATTCATAGTTTTTGGTATCAATTTCTGATTTAGTTTCAGGTACCTATTTTCTTTCTGTCATCCATCCTTAAACTCATTCTTGTCCCTGCGTCTTAATTTTATTTATTTATTTATTTATTTATTTATTTATTTATTTATTTATTTATTTATTTATTTGTTTTTATTGTCATGGGGTATTGAATCCAGAGGCATTCTACCTTCATGCTATATCTCTCACTTTTTTTATTTTTTATTTTGAAATAGAGTCTCACTAAGTTTCTGGAACTGGCCTCAAACCTGCTATCCTCCTGTCTTGGCCTCCCAAATACTGAGATTAAGGCATGTGTCATCACTTGTATTTCATTCAACTAATGTTGTGAACACCTGCCATTTTTCTGCCTGTCTGAAGACCTTGAGTACTTTTTAATATCAGCTCAAGTCCTGTGGCCCTCTGGAAAGCGTTGTGATGTGGCTAACCGTAGTGATCACTCCCTTCTTTTACTCTGCTGATACTCATCCATCATCTTGTGCAACTGAACACCTTATGAAGCCTGCCTATCATCCAATTGTCTCATATACATCCTGTGTTATCTATGTTCTATATCAGCATGCCTTTTCTTTCTTTCTTTCTTTCTTTTTAATCTCTCATGTCACCTTCCCTCCACTGTGCATAGGAATAGATCTTATCACATATGTACATGGAGAATCAGAGAGTAGCCTGAAATCTGCTAGACAGAAGTCAGCAAGTTCAAGACCAGATCCTGAAAAAGAAAGAGGTCCAGGAGGAGAAGCAGCAAAGATGAAGGATCCACATTAGCAGCACAGCATGAATTAAAAACAGGACCCAGACACAAATGTGTGACAATCTAGTGGCAAAGGAAGGCTCTAAGTACTAAGATGTGTCTGGAGTTTCTATGATAACAAGTGTGTAGGGACCAGCCTCAAAACTATTGCAGAGTGTGGGCAGGTCTATTCAGCTTGTTAGAATCAAGTGGGACAAACTATGGGGTATGGGAGCCTAAAAATTTCTGACATATACATATCTCAGACTCTGATATAAAGACAAGTTTGGGGGCTCATTTTTACCTCCATTCTCACAGAGGAGAACAATGGTAGATGTAAGTATTGGAAATGACTTAGCATGTCTTCTGAAAAATCTCAGTTCTGATTCTTCCTATATTGCCATCTCTCCATTTGGTCTTCAACATTCTGCTTCCTGTAGAGCATCTGGGCCACAGTGTACTAACCTATAACAGAAGAGAGTCACATCTATATAGACTAAGGATCTATGCAGTAAAGTCTACATTTTTTTCCTTCAAGAGCAAAGTCAAATTTTGTATAATTATGGTGATCCACGGGGACAAATTAAAGTGCAAGTGGAGTGTATCCAGTAAAACCTTATAAAGTACTCTATATGTCTTTCTAACTTTCTGACAGCTTTGACATTGAGTAGGAGACTTTTTTTGTATGATTTTGTGATCTCCTGATAACTAGATTACTCCTTGTTATGGAGCATCATTTTTGCCCATTTTATCTTTCTCTGTTTAAGATGATGCTTAATAAGTCTTAATTTTGATTCTCATAACTTGATGATAATAAATATCCCATAGTTAATATTTTAGAGCATTTTTATGTGTCAAGCAGTGTTCTAAATGTTTTGAATCTCTTAATTCATTTAGTTGTGAAAGAACCTCGTTACACAAGTTCTATTATTATCTCCATCTCCAGATCAGGCTGTTGAGGCATGGAGAACTTAAACAGCTTGCTGGAGATCACCTGGGTAGAAGTTAGAAATTTTCTGTTGGAAACCAGGCAGCATAGATCCAGCATCCACATATTCTACCAATTATACTACATTGCATTTTATGGAGCAAGGTACTCAAAAGGAAAGAATATCCTCAGCTAATGTTTTCAGTGTAGGTGAAACTCACATATTCTATACAATTACAATTTACTGGTAGAATAGCTGTGAACATCACTAGACTGTGGGTTAAATTTTCATACTTTGCAATGCATACTAACAGCAGGAACTCTGAATGCAGATGCTGATATTCTGAGAATGCCACTCCACTTGGAATTCCAGAGAATGAACCGTAACAATCAACAGGGACACAGAACATCCCCACATCAAAGAGGTGAAGTTAGTCACAAGTGACAATCCAGTGTTAAATAATTAAATTGTTTTAGCTGTTAACTGTAAGTGAATGTTGTTTTTAATTGCACTTTAATAATGCCATGCCCTTTATAACCAAAATTAATGTTTTCTGTCGCTCTGTTTTTGAAGTATGTGTCAGTTTAATTAAACTATTAATGGTAGACAGATTTTAAGTACTTTATATTCTTCATTAAATTGTATCTGCTCAACAAGCATAAACAGGAGAATCAAGTTGGTGAGGAGCAGATTCACTTTCTGCCTGGTAAATCACTCATCATCAGATAAGATAATGCCTTGTGATTGTTTACATGCTTGCTTCCTGTGATGATTGCTTCCAGTTTGTGCTATTCATCGAGTTCATTTAAAAATAAAGGTGACGACTTCTTTGAAAAAAATATGTGGCATAGAGAAGTTTGTTGAGCTTTTGTGAAATAAATAGCCAAAACACAGGACTGGAGGACCGAGGCGCGATGATGACTTCATTTCATTTGGGATCATGAGTACCTTTCTGTAATCTAACTCTGACAATTTAGGGGAAAAGAATCTGCAGGAATGGTTGTCTTCCTCTCCTCCATCCTTTTTGATTGCCTAATTATAGCAGTCTCCTGCAAAACCCATGAAACCAAACTAAGACAAAGCAGTCATTTGTTTTTATTGCCAGAAATGACAATTGATAAAGTAAACACCGTGCACACCCCCAGGGTCCCCAGAATTCAATTCAAGAGAATCGATTGAGTCTTGGTTAAAGAGCAGGAAGGGGTAGAGCAGGAAGACTTCTTGTTTCTTCAGCCCATTGATGACACATGCAAATAGAAAAAGGACCCTAATTGGCAAACACTTAAAGAAGCAAGACATTACTGAAATTATGCTTCTCCAGCAAGAGGAATCGCTAGGCTACATCTGTGGCATACAGTCAAAGATGCAACATGGTATAATAGAGACAAGTGTGTCCTTCCTTTGTGTGGCAGATCAATCAATAGCTTTTCATGTGATCTTGTTCACTATTATGTTAGTAATGAAACGCTCGTGTGATGTGACAACTGTGGAATAACATTTGGTCACAAAGCTGGTGTTAACAAGCACAACTGGCACTCTGGTAATTAGACTGATTTCTGGTCTCTTCTTTCACAAATTGTCGATAAGTGCAGTAAACAGGCCAGTGATTCCTTTGTGAACAGCTATATTAAGCTTCATATTCTTAGAAATTCTTCTATGTTTGTTGGTGGGATTAAAGCCATAGAAGAGAAAGAGCATGTAAAATTTTTCCCACTTTGGCTAGCCTGTACATATTTAAAGCCATGTATGTATGAATGTATGTATGTATATATGTATGTATGCATATATGAGTGTATTATGAATGTATCTATTTATCTATCTCCTCATCCATCTATCTATCTCTACTATCAAGTCCTGCCAGTAAAATTCAAAGAATAAATTAGCATATTTAGTTTTAATTAACTGGGAGTTGGCAGAGAACATAATTCAGTCAAACAGGAACCCAGCATAGATCCCTAGATTTAAGGAGATCACTAAAGCACAGAGACAGAAATATATATGAAATGAAAAGTAATAACATACACATATGAGCTCATGTGCATGCATGTATGCATACAAGCGCACACACACACACACACACAATCTCCTTTATACTTTTGTACAAGAGGAGCTTTTTCTGAAATAATTTAACAAGAAATTAAAATACATAAATCTAATATATTGTTTATTATCAACTGAGTGAAGTTACCCATATGAGACTCCTCCTTCATGGAACCCTGATCTGAGCAGGCAATTCTAAGAAGATCTGACATGCTTCTTGCTAGTGAGAGGCAACTTTGCTTAAGGAAATCATCATTATACAATAGCTGGAAACATTTAGAAGCCAAAATGAAACCCTAGTAGAATCAGGTCCTTTGGGAAGATTCTGCTTGAAGACACTTTCTCTATGTTTTATCCCATCTTCCCACTCCCAGACATTTGTTTGTTACTTGATACATCAATGCTCAGAGACAAAAACATATTTTGCCATGTCAAGTTTTGTTTTGGTGGGTTTCCTTTCCCCCCCAACTTGGATTTCATCCTCTAGCAACTTATTGGATATCATTTTTGTGTTGAATTCTAGTGGATATTGAACTGTTTCAATGTACAGTCTCACCCTGCATCCAGGAGGATGATGCCTGTATTGGTTCCATGTATGCTTTCTCCTGGCTTCCCACTTGTGAAGTATGGCTCAGGGGTTACAGCCCCATCTGTGGTTAAAACATGATGGGCTCCAAGTTCTTCCTTTAGCCTGGGGAATGTTGCTTTCATACCCAATGCACTCACAAGACTTATTTCTTCATATGGTGATTCTCTATAGTTTTATGTAAAAACTCTTCAGTAGGCATTTCTGGAGTGGCTAGTCACCAGACAAGATATGGGGCAGTATATGGACCCCATCTTCACTGAGTTCTCAGCCTTAATAGAAGAGATGGACAAGTAAGCTAGCAATTTTTTAAAAAGGGTGCAAGTGTGAAAACGCTGGGTGATGAAAAAGTACCAATAGAGGAATCCAACTCAACTTGGAGAAAAGGAATAGTTTCTTAGGAAAAGCGGTGGTAAAATAACATAGAAATCAGCCTGCTGGGCAAAAAGAGGGCAGGCATTGCCAGAAGGCCTATGCAGAGGCAGGAGGCTGGGGATAAGAGGACACATTTAGAGAACTTAGGGTAATTTGAGTTTTAAGGTGCCAGCAGATGAGAATGCAAGCATAAAAAGTAGGCAGAGAATAGACCATAAAGCTTTTCTGTTAGTCAATCTCAGAAGTTTGTCTTCAAAATACAAAAAAGAAATAATGAAGGAATTAAACTGGACAAAATATATAGGTTTGAGAATTTTTTAAAAGAGAATTTCACAGTATTTTGGCAATTCATTGATTGATCAATTAGATAACAATTCAAAAGTCCTTTCTATGATTTTCATTTTATTTGAAGTCCATGAAGGTGACAGAAAGAAATAAGATAAAGTCTTACTCTAAAAGAATGTATCTGGTCTGGTTTTAGTCAAGCAGAAAGGACACAAAGACACAAAGACCTTGCTACAAGGTGGGCAAAGGCTCTGAAGGATAACATGGAGGAGCAAATAACATGGTGTCCTTGGAAGGCTCCTATAATCCCAGTACTTGGGAGGCTGAGACAAGAGGATGGCAGGTTCCAGGCTAGTCTCAGCAACTTATCAAGACCCTGTTTCAAAATGAAAAATAAAATAGGGCTGGAAGTGTAGCTCAGAAGTTGAATGACCCTGGGTTCACTCCCCATTGCCAATAATAATAGTAACAATGATAATGATAATAATGATAATGATAATAATAATAATAATAATAATAATAATAATAATAAAAACTAGCTGCTTATCCTCTAAATTTTAGTGTCCTGTGCTCCTCAATAAGATGATTTAGACATAACCCTCTAGTATATCTTATTTAACCTTTGTAATAATATACTGAGACAGTTGTCATTATTCCCATTCTATGGTTATAAAACCTGAAGCTCAGAGAAGGTAACTGATTTTCCCAAAGTCCTAGAGCTAACAAGGGATAACAAGGGATATAAGATTAGAACAAAAGTCAGTCTGACAGAAAATCCAAAATATGGTTCCTAGTACAGTAAATGTTTAAAAACTTATAAGATATGTAATTAAACATGTCTACTTTCTTGGAATCCTGAGGACATTAGCTGACCCTTTACATTTCAGTTACATAAGTCTTGGAGGAATAGTGCTCAATTGGCACATCCTGGGCACTAGTGGAGTTTTGACATTTGAATTTCTGGTCAATAGCCCTGAGTATAGCTTCAATGTGTAGATGTTAAATTAAGAAGTAGAATAGCCAAAGATAAATTGTCAGGAGTGTGTCCCCCACTGAAAGCTTAGACCTGGGTCCTGGGCTATCACCAATAACTAACTATTGAAAAGAGAACAAAACAAAAGATACCATGTGCTCACTGCTGGATAGTTGGATTTAGAGATCATTTGTAGATCTTCCATGTGTTCTAAATCTGACTGTAATATGCTGTGTGTTAAGAGTTGAAACTTCACCCTGAAATACATGAATGGCTTTTCTTCCCATCATTAGACATTTGTTGGCCTTCATAGCACTGATTATAGGCCTTTTACTTATAACTGTTGTTGCCATGCTAACTATTGATTAATAGATACAATTCAAATCTACTTCCTGCTAGACAATGTACATCACCTCATGTATTCCTGGTAACTATCTTATGAACTTTAAATAAATGGAAAAATTGAATATTGGAAACAATCCTGTAGGTTATGGTGCTCACTCAATATCTTGAGGCCAGAATTCAAACTCAGTCCTCTCCAGCTGTTCTCATACTACTTATTACCCTTTTTTGGACAAGAAAAGTCAGTGACAGATAACAGATGTTGTCCCAGGATATTTTCCAGAAATGTTCCCCACATCTCAGCTGCCATTTCATGTTCATCCCTGCTTCTTCTCTCATCTTTTGCTCTTGGTCCTTGAATTTGGTGATCATACAAACTTCCTTTGCATGTTTTCCCATTTGTATTAGTTTTCTATGCCCTATCTGATACGATTGTGTAGCCTCTGCAAGACTTTTAGACACAAACACACAGATCGGAGTCTCCATGCTTTCATGAACGCTTTTTGCAAAAGTAGAAAAAGTTAAATGTCATATGTGTTTGTCAACTTTTCATTGCTGTGACCAAAATACCTAGCATGCACAACTTAAAGGAATAAAGGTGCATTTTGGTTTGTGGTTTCAGGGTTTTCAGTCCATGGGAAGCTGGTTCCATTGCTTTGGAGGTGAGGCCAGCAGAGTAGCATGGTGGAAGTGGTATAGAAAAGCTACTCAGTTCATGGCAGCTAGGAAGCAGAGAGCAAGAGAAAAAAGGACCAGGGAAAAGACATATTCCCCAAGTGACCTACTTCTTCCAACCATCCCCACCTGCCTGTAATTTCTACCATCTCCCAGTAGTCTATTCAGCTCTGGATGGACTAATCTACTGATGACGTCAGAGCCTTCTTGATCCAATCACACATCTGAACTTTGCTGCATTTGGAACTAAGTCTTCAACACATGAGATTTGGGGTACATTTTAGTTCCAAACCATAACACCAAGTAAGGATGTTGATAAAGTAGTAATGGGAATGAAGCTGAATTTTTGAAAGACTTTTGGTGGCATAATGGAAAATAAATTATAGGGAGGCAGATGTGAGCACAGAGAGACCCATTTAAAGGCTATTACAGTAATGCAGATGAAGAGATGGTCTTAGCTTGTTCCTGGACAGTTCCAATAGAAGGTAATGACTTGAGAACACAGACTCCGCAGCCAGGTCTAATTTCCAGTTTTGCCATTCTCTATGTGGCCTTAAGCAACTTGCCTAACCTCTCTGTGTCTTAGTTCTCTCACTTGAAAAATGGGGTAGCTGTATAATAAAATTTGACTCTGAGGTTATAAATATTAAGAGAATTGATATCTTTAGGATGGCGGGCCTATAATCAGTGCTATGAAGGTGTTAGCTATTACTGAAAGCAGTGGAAATGGAGTGAAGAGAAATCAGATGCACTAAGGTAAACTGTACAAGCCATTTAGCTGATTTGCTGTGGGAGAAGAATAAGCGAGCTATCTAGACTGGTTCTCAGGTTTCCATCTTGAAGCATTACTTTCTCAGGCATCAGTCCCAATAAGTGCAATTTGTAAGGAGGTGGGTGGTTAGCTGCACCCACCCACTAATTAAGATGCTCACAAGTTAATACAGCCTGACCCACTAAAGAGATTTCTCACTCATAATAGAAGCCATAAATGCTAAATCTACAGATTTTCTACATTTAGTATGTCAGTTTTGCCTTACAGCCAAATAAGCTGAGATTCAGAGTCATTAGTAACCAAGTTTCAGAAGCTAATAAGTTGAGGCACCCATTCCCCTGATTTAAGGACCTGCATGTGTCACCATGGTCCACTGCCCCACAAGCCATCCAGGGACACCCAGGTCTACATCTAGGCCCCCCATGTAACCAGTGAAGAAGCCAGGTTAGGGCTGTCAGATGATGCATGCTGATGATGAGTATGGTTCAGAGTGTGCGTTTTAGGAGAGAAATGCAGGGAGGACTAATATGATAGTGCACAACTTGGGAATTTGATCATTTATTTTGTTCTTACTCTCATGCTGTGTAATTTCATTTATGAGGCAATATTCATTAAAATTATTTTATTCTCAGAATGATTGGTGTCATCTTCTCCTAAAGAGTTAATCTTTAATTTCTTTAACTATATATTTTACTAAAATACAATATAGTTGTCAGATTGTTTCTTCATAAGTATGTAATGGAGATTTAGAAAAGCCATAGTTGATATATAAGGAAATTAAACTATTTTTAAAAAACTCATAAAACTGAGAAACATAAATTATAGAAAATGGTATAAACATAAGATAAATTTTAAATATGTATGACAGAACATGTGTCTTTATTAAGTGTTGAAAATGGCTTACAAATTAACCATAATCTCTAGATAATCATTTATTATATCTCTTTCAAGATTGTTCCAAATTTAAACATCTATCTGCCATATTAAAGATATATGCATATAATAAAAGTAGATAATACCTTCATTATTTATTCACAGAATTCCCACTATGTTCTAAGTACTATTTTGCACATTGAGTTACAATAGTGAACTAAATCAACAAATTTTACTTCTAGTGAGCACACAAATAATAAGACAAATAAGGGAATAATATAATGATTCAATATTTCTATATATTAATTATAAGGACCCAACAGCAACCCTACCCCAATGAATGAGTTAAATAATATCTTTCTCTTTAAATTGTCTAAGGTGTCAAATGGTCAAGAAGCTGGATCCCTGCGTGCATGAAGGAAGGGGTAGGGATTCCTTTCAAGTATCCATACACCATCTCCAATGCCACTGCTGTTGTCTAGTTAAGCTATGTCACCATTACATCCAAGTAGCAGCTGACAGAAAGGTCTTATGCCACTTCCCCATATATTCTGTTGGAGAAAACCTAGACATGAAGGGAAGCAGAGAATCTTGGCTGTGCAACCACATAGTCAGCTTTAATTCTATAACTCTGGAAGGAGAAGAAACAAGATTTTGATGGGTATCTAGTACTGTCTTCATAGTTATACATCTTTATTTAACTTAATTATGGTAAATTGTCATAAAAATTTCTCAAGCACTGATTAATCATTCTTCTGGGGCATATAGTTTGTTTCTAGTGTTTTTATTATTATAGAGCAAAAAATTCACCCAACAACACATAATTAATAGTTAATGGTTAAACTTTTATAGTCCTTTTAAAATATTCCTAAAATATAATTACTGGTAATATTTGGAAAGATTCCTTATTTATTGTTAACCATTTTCCAAAACAATTATTATACATGTTAATTTACCCACAGAATTTATTTCACATTCTTGCTAGAAATTAATACATACCTTTCTATCTTTTACTGTTAGGGACAAAAACACTTTCATTATTTTGATCTGAATTTCTTGGATTTTTTTTTTTTTTTTCGGTACTAGGGATTGAACCCAGGGGTATTCTACCTCCAAGCTCCACTCCCAGCCCTATTTTTTTTTTTTCTTTATTTGAAATAGGGCCTCACTAAGTTGCAGAGGGCCTCAGTAAGTAGCTGAGTCTGTCCTCGAACCTGCAATCCTCCTATCTCAGCCTCCCAAGTACTGGGGTTACAAGGTGCTCCACTGCATCTGGCTAATTTTTATTGGATTTTTATTTTTCCTATTTTTTCCTACATTTTCTAGTTAATTCCACTTATTTATATTATCTCTTGAATCATTTAAATAAGTATACATTAAAGATTAATTCTTTTTCATATTTGGTACTAGTTTGTGTTTTTCATTAAGTGCTTCTATTATTCTTAGAAGATATATTTGAAGTATAAATTTATGCTCAAGTAGAAATGCTCATCAAAATTTTTAACTTTTCTGATCTATAGTGTTCAGCAGTCACCCCCTTCTATTACGTGCTCTCTGATCTTTCAGATGAGGACTGAAGCCTGTGTAACCTCCTATTATTCATTCTCAGACTGAGATATTGTTTGGAAAAGTGAAGCCAAGTTCTGGGAGAATATGCCTCATGCTTTCTACTGTTTCTTCAGAACAAAACATCAAGAATATGACATTCAATGAGGTTTGTCCTTTGAAAAAAAATGGAAAGAGGATGGTGCATTGTAGCATGAAGTCTCTTCACATTGTTGAGCTTCCTCTGCATGTTCAGTTGTCTCATTCATTTTACTATAATATCACAAATAACTCACTCTCAAACAACTTTCTCTCAACTGGTCCTATTGCTTATGAACATGTCCTTAAAAATTGATGTATTTTCTTAAATTTATAGTCAATAGTTGAGCATAAAAATGCATGAAATATATAGTCACATGATATGTAAATATATATGCAAAATATATAATTTAATTTCATAGAAATATATGATGATTCTTAATATACTAGTTGACTTTTGCCAAGTCACGTTGTGACAAAATAAATCCCTAAATCACAGAGTTTTTTCACAGTCTCCATTATATGTTGTTGTTTTCTTTTTTAAGTTAGAACATGCACTCATGGTGGGATTGCAAATTAGTACAGTCACTATGGAAATCAGTATGGAGTTTCCTAAAAAGATTGAATACGGATCTACCATATGACCCAGTCATACCACTCCTGAGGATCTTCCTAAAGGAACTGAAGCCAGATTACTATAGGAATACATCCATTTCCATGTTTATAGCAGCACAATTCACAATAGCCAAGCCATGAAACCAGCCTAGGCATCCCTCGGACAGATGAATGGATCACAAAATTATGGTATAAACACACAATGTAATTTACTCAGCCATGAAAAAGAACACAGTTATGTCATTTGTAGGAAAATGAATGGAACTCAAGAATGTTATGGTAAGTGAAATTAGCCAGACACAGAAAGTAAAGGGTCATATGTTTTCATTCATATGTGGAAGTTAGAGAGAAAGCGGGAGACAAAGAGGACTGGAAGGGGACTTAGGGAGGGAAGTAGGAAGGTGAAAGGGGAATCTGATAATGGAAACAATTCAGAATAATCTTTTGCTCATGTTTGAAGTTATCTATATCAATGTTAATATCACATATATCTCTGGAGGGGGGAGCAGGGAGGAACTCAGAGGGAAACACACAATGAATGCTTTGTGCATGTATGTTTCTATCACTCTGAACCTCACTATGATGTATAATTATAAAAAGTTAGAACAAGAAATAAAGGAAACTTTAAGAATAAAAAGTTGCATTTCAATAAGACCTACTCAGGCCACTCTGTTAAAATGATATCCATACTATCTCCTGCTCATCATTCTCTTTTGGTGATATTTTTTCTCGATCATATTATTTATTTCTAAGGGACTATATTATTTAGTTATTGTCTTTATCGCTGCAATAGACTGTAAGTTTTATGAGGGCAAGACACTTGTCTGCTTTGTATGCTGATGCAAATCTAGGGTCTGAAACAGTGCCTGCCAAGTAGTAAGTACTGAAACAATAATCATTAAATAAATGGGGAAACATTTAAGTGCTTTACAGCAACAAAAATTGTCCCTACTCATGTAACATATTTTTCAAGAATTGGAGGTATTTCTGCTCCCTGGCCTTCTCATTCTGACACCCGTCTAACAAAAGAACCAGAGTGTTGAAAATAGTGACCTCATTGCAGAAAGAAAAAGACAATGAAACTCAAGACAGCACTGACACATCATCTGGAGGCACAGGTAACTTTCATTAACACTCCCTTGGCAAGGCAGATAACTTGGTCAACCCATGTATCAGTGGAATGGTGATGTATAATCCTCTCACAGGAAGAGCAGTGAATAGTTGAGACAATTATACAGTCTACTATACCAGTGTGCTGATGTTCCTTCCTTACAACACATTTTTAAAAAGTTACCTGAAAACAGATAAAAATGCTCATAGTATATTTATACTCTTGTGAAACACTCACTACTATGTGAAAGGAAGTGATAATGGGATCTAATCTATAGTTTGGGGGTAACTAGGTGAGAATAATTGTTCTAAGAGACCACTATTCGAAATAAATTTGAGTTCTTCTAACTATGTATTCCCACATGCCCCTTTTCCCTCTTTCTCTGGTTATTATAAGACATTCCATTCAAAGGTAGTAACTCTTTGAAGATGCAATAACCATAATATTGCCTGCTTTTAATACTAGGCAGAATTCTCAATGCAATATTCAAATGTATTATTGGTTATACATGAAAACATTCTATGAGGCTTAAGAAACCCCAAGCCAAGCATTTGCAAAACTTAATTGAAAAAAAAAAAAAAAACCACAAAAACTTTTACAATGACAAAGGCAAAAACTACAAACGTCTATGAAGGTTCAGGTCCTTTACTCAAATATATTAATTTTAAAAATAAATTGAGAAAGTATGACATGATTTCTAACCAAGTAGATCCAATGGATTCCTCAAGGGCTTCAGAGATTAAATTAGTTATTAAAGAGAAAGGCAAACAAATATACCCATCCCAAAGCACAGATAGCACACTTACCTAATTTATTTGCACTAAATTGACTTTGAGGTTATTTTATGGAACAATCAAGTATATTAGCAATTTTACCTGAATGCTTCATATTAATAACTGTTTATAAATTACCTTACATAAACTCATTCACTAACAATATCATTTGATAAGCCACTTTTCATTCTGACTTTCTCTCTTCAATATTCCTATAGTTAGATGGATATTATTAGAATTATTTTTGATTCATACATGAAAAAAAATTGAGTGGAAGGTCCAGAGAGTCCCTATATGTCCCCTATACCCACACTTCCCTCACTAGTGAGACTGAGCAATGTCTCCCATCAGAATAGTACACTTGCTACAATTGATAAATTTACACTGACATGATTATCACTCAAAGTCCATAATTTAAGTTAGGTTCACTCTTGGTGTTCCATGTCCTATGGATCTGGATAAATGTATAATGAATGAGGTACCCATAATTATAGTATCATGGAGATTATTTTCGCTTTCCTAAAAATCTTCTATGGTCCACCTCTTCGTAGCCCCTCCCCTCTGACAACCCCTAGCAACCTCTGATCTTTTTACTTCCTCTGTAGTTCTGACTTATCTAGAATGTCGTGTAGTAGGAATCATACAGTGCGTAGCATTTTCAGATTGGCTTCTTCCACTTAGTAATATGCATTTAAGTTTCCTCCATGTCTTTTCATGGCTTGATAGCTCATTTTCTTTTAATGCTAAAGAACATTCCATTGTCTGGATGTATCAAAGCTTATTCATTCCCCTACTGAAGGACATCTTGGTTACTTCCCAGTTTTGGCAATTATGAATAAAACTGTTATATACATCTGTCTGGAGGTATTTGTGTGGATGTAAGTTTTCAATTCCTTTGAGTAAATACCAGGGAGTCAGATTTCTGGATAGTATGGTAAGAAAATGTTTAGTTTTGTGAGAAACTGTCAAACTGTCTTCCAAAGTACCTGTGTCATTTTGCATTCCCACCAGCAAAGAATAAAATTCCTTTGTTTCTCTTCTTTCCCAACGTTTGATGTCATTGGTGTTCTAGATTTTGCATTCTAATAGAGATAGAGTGGTTTCACATTGCTGTTATAATTTGTATTTTCCTCATGACATTTGGAGCAGAGTATCTTTGTTATACTTTTATTTGCCATCTATGTGTCTTTAACCCATTTTTTATCACTCTCCTTTTAATTACTGACTTATTTGTTCTACCAGATTGTAAGCTTCTCATGGACAGAGAACATGTCTGGTAGATTTGCAACTTATTTGGGTAAGAATATGTAATGAATATAATCTGTAACAGATTAGTTGAATTGCTTCTTGGAATTCTAACCCAATAGTGCTGCTCTGTGGTAACAGAGAATAAAGCTACTAGGCTTTGTAGATCCTTTAGATTTTATCCTTCAATATTATCTTCTTTTCCAAAATTGTATGCTTGAATTCTCTCTTCCTCTCTGAAAGGAAAAAAAAAAAAAAGTTCTTTCCAAAAATACAGAAGAAAAATCTAATAAATAAGAGAGTATTTTAAAAAGAATCTCTATGTATCATGATGGTCAAATCATTCTCTATCACCTTTGAGCAAGTTTCTTTTATAGGGCTTTGTCTAAATTTATGGTGCACATTGAATGCACAAATGAACAAATTACAAATAAAAACTGTTCTAA
>PVLC010028035.1:0-21328 GCA_004027655.1 Graphiurus murinus
AAAAAAAAAAAAAAAAAAAAAAAAAATAGGGCTGGGGGTGTATCTCAGAGGTAGAATGCCCCTGGGTTCAATCCCCAGTACTGCAAAAAAAAAAAAAAAAGTAAGTTTAAAATGTACATTTTAAAAACATGCAAAGAGCTGGGCGTGGTGGCGTACACTTGTAATCCCAGCATTTGGGAGGATGAGAACGGAGGATCCAGGCTCGCAGCTAGCCTCAGCTACTTAGTGAGGCCCTCCACAACTTAGTGAGACCCTGTTTCAAAAATAAAGACTAAAAAATAGGACTGGGGGCAAGGCTCGGAGGTAGAATGCCCCTGGGTTCAATCCCCAGTACTGGAAAAAAAAAAAAAAAAACATGCAAAGGGGTGGTATATATTAATTCAGGATATATATCTGGAATAAAAGTATAAAAACACATATGTGAATGATTAATCCTAAGTAAAGAGTGTGGTTGACTTCAGGGATGAGAAGGGAAATAAATTAGGTAAGTTTAATAGGGGCCTTCAATTTTATTGGTAGGGTCTTATCTGTTAGCTGGGTGTGTACATGCTCAGTGTTTCTTCTTTTGTTTTGTTCCAGGGGCATTCTTACACCCTAGCCCTATTTATTTATTTATTTATTTATTTATTTATTTATTTTGCGGTACTGGGGATTGAACTCAGGGGCATTCTACCTCCGAGCTACACCCCCAGCCCTATTTTTTATTCTTTATTTTGAAACAGAGTCTCACTGAGTTGCAGAGTGCCTCACTAGGTAGCTGAGGCTGGCCGCGAACCCGGATCCTCTGGTCTCAGCCTCCAGAATGCTGGGATTACAAGCGTGCGCCACCACGCCCGGCTCCTTTTTATTTATTTATTTTATTTTTGCTGTACTGGGGATGGAACCCAGGGGCATTCTACCTCTGAACTACATCCCTAGTCTTATTTTTTAGTCTTTATTTTGAAACAGGATCTCACTAAGTTGTGGAGAGCCTCACTAAGTAGCTGAGGCTGGCTGTGAACCTGGATCCTCCGGTCTCAGCCTCCCAAGTACTGGCATTACAAGTGTGTGCCACCACGCTCAGCTCCTAGCCTTTTTATCTTATTTTTTTCAGTACTGGGGATTGAACTCAGGGGCATTCCACTCTGAGCTACACCCCCAGTCCTATTTTTTATTCTTTGAAACAAGGTCTCACTAAGTTGCAGAGTGCCTCACTAAGTAGCTGAGGCTGGCTGGAAACCTGGATCCTCCAGTCTCAGCCTCCCAAATGCTGGGATTACAAGCGTGCACCACCACGCCTGGCTCCTAGCCCTTTTTAAAATTAATTTTTATTTGTGGTACTTGGAATTGAACCTAGGGGCATTCTACCTCCAAGCTACACCCCCAGTCCAATTTTATTTTTTATTTTGAAACAGGGTCTCTGTGGCAGCCCAGCTGGGCCCTTTCCCCCCCTGGCAGTTGCTATCTGCATATTATGAGTAATTATACTCATGATTCTTTTGCTCTGGCTACTTTGGTGTCTTGAAGTCTGGAGATTGCTCCTAGGATGTGTAGATGAAAGACCCGCTCTCTTCTTTGAAAGTAGATATATGACTCTAAAGGTTTATGGTTTTATGACTCGAGAAAGTTTGCTTGACCAGGCTATGTTAGGAATGTGAGCTATACGTGGAAAATGAAGAAGTGGTGCTAATTGCACTGGTTCTCTGCAACTTAGTGAGACCCTGTTTCAAAATAAAGAATAAGCCGGGCGTGGTGGCACACGCTTGTAATCCCAGCATTCGGGAGGCTGAGACTGGAGGATCTGGGTTCGCGGCCAGCCTCAGCTACCTAGTGAGGCACTCCACAACTTAGTGAGACCCAGTTTCAAAATAAAGAATAAAAAAATAGGACTGGGGGTGTAGCTCGGAGGTAGAATGCCCCTGGGTTCAATCCTCAGTACTGAAAAAATAAATAAATAAAAATAGGACTGGGGGTGCAGCTCAGAGGTAGAATGCCCCTGGGTTCAATCTCCAGTTCCGCAAAATAAATTAAATAAATAAATGGTTTAGCTGAGAGTGGTGGTGAACATCTATAATCCCTGCACTTGGGAGGCTGAGATAGGAGAATCGCAGGTTTGAGGACAGCCTCAGCAAGTAGTGAGACTCTCATCAACCTAGAGGGACCCTGTTTCCAAATAAGAATTAAAATTCGGCTGGAGCCGGGCGTGGTGGCGCACGCTTGTAATCCCAGCATTCGGGAGGCTGAGACCGGAGGATCTGGGTTCGAGGCCAGCCTCAGCTACCTAGTGAGGCACCCCACAACTTAGTGAGACTCGGTTTCAAAATAAAGAATAAAAAATAGGGTTGGGAGTATAGCTCGGAGGTAGAATGCCCCTGAGTTCAATCCCCAGTACTGCAAAAAAAAAAAAAAAAAAAAAAAAAAAAAAAAAAAAAAAATTCGGCTGGAAGCATAGCTCAAAGGTAGAATGCCTCTGGGTTCCATTCCCAATACCAATAAATAAATAAATAATAGTCTAGCCGGGCACGTTGGAGCTCACCTGTAATCTCAGGACTTGGGGGGCTGAGACAAGAGATCTGCAGGGTCGAGACCATCTTCAGCAACTTAGCAAGGTCCTCATCAACTTAGTGAGAACCTTGTTTCAAAATAAAAAGTAAATAGGACTAGGAGTGTAGCTCAGAGGTAGAATGCCCCTGGGTTCA
Organism: Graphiurus murinus; assembly: GCA_004027655.1. NCBI lineage: Eukaryota > Metazoa > Chordata > Mammalia > Rodentia > Gliridae > Graphiurus > Graphiurus murinus. Next base: position 2,679 of record PVLC010028035.1, read on the forward strand.
ATGCCTAGTACCACACACAGAAAAAAATGTCTACCAATATCAAAGTTATCAGTGGAATAGGAAGTCCCTTAAACATCTTTCGAAGTGTTTTCTGTGTCTCATTATGTTTTTCATTATAGTCTTTGTATGTCTTACATATTTCATAACTAATTGAAAAGTCATCTTGTCCAGCTTCTCAGTGGGAGAGCTCTTCTAGGTCACTTTCTGTTTATATTTATTCTGAGATGAGACCCAACAAGGATTTGGGCTCTGACACTGACGCTTCTCCCAATTCCACTCCACACCACGTGCCTAGGCTACCAACCTGGCGCCAGCAGACCCCAACGGCAAAGCAGACCCCTACGTGGTGGTGAGCGCGGGCAAGGAGCGGCGGGACACCAAGGAGCGCTACATCCCCAAGCAGCTCAACCCCATCTTTGGAGAGTGAGGCTGGGCCCCGGGGTCGGGATTCGGGGAGCAACTTGGTCATCCAGCCCCTTGCCCAAGGACTCTCACCCAAGCTGGCTCGGTGATGGCAGGGGAGTGGACACGCCCGCTCCGGACCACCTCTGAGGGCATAGTGGCGTTCTCAGCCACTTTCCCTCCTGGCCAGGGTCCTGGAGCTCAGCCTCTCTCTCCCGGCTGAGCCAGAACTGACCGTGGCCATCTTTGATCATGACCTCGTGGGTTCTGACGACCTCATCGGGGAGACTCACATTGATCTGGAAAACCGCTTCTACAGCCACCATAGAGCAAATTGTGGGCTGGCCTCTCAGTATGACGCGTGAGTCTGGCAGGGTCTTCAGGAACCTTCTTCATCTCTGAGCATGCATGTTCAAGCTCAGATTCCACTCGTGTCTCCAGATCCCACAATTCCATAGAATGGAACAGTCTACTCCCCTTCAAGATGTTATCGCTCATTGGTCAGACTTGGACGTTGGATCCTGTAACTAATGAGTCACTCAGCCTCTTTGGCACCTCAGTTTCCTCATCTGCCAAATAGAGATATCAGTGCCTCCTTTGTAATAGCACCTGGCATAGATCCTTTTTTATTTGTTTTAGGGCTTTTTTTTTATACTGGGGTTTGAATCCCAGGGTGTTTTACCTCTGAACTACATCCCCAGCCTTATTTTATTCTTTATTTTGAAACAGCATCTCACTAATTTGCTGAGGGCCTTGCTAAGTAGCTGAGGCTATTCTCGAACCTGCAATCCTCCTGTCTCAGCCTCCCAAGTACTGGGATTACAAGCATGTACCACTATGCCCAGCTAGGCATACATCTTTGATTTTCATCATATTCCTGGAGGAGGATTAACCTGCTTCCCACCGGGGTTCTGCACCTGGGTCCCATGACGTCAAGGGTCCTCATGCCTGCTCCTGTTCCCCTGTGTCCATACGCTAGCCCCAGCTGAGGCACCTTCCTTCCCTGCCCGCAGGGATGGGTACAATGCCTGGCGTGATGCGTTCCGACCTTCGCAGATCCTGGCGGGTCTGTGCCAGCGCTGTGGCCTCCCTGCCCCTGAGTACCGAGCGGGGGCTGTCAAGGTGGGCAGCAAAGTCTTTCTGACGCCGCCTGAGACTCCGTCCCCAGGTACCAGCCCCTCTCTGCTGGACAGGCTAAAGGGAGCAAGATGGTGGTAGAACAAAATACAGGGGTCCCCAGGTGCCAGTTTAGTGTGTCCCCCAAAAGAGACCAAAGGCAACAAGCAGAAAATGTGTTTGGTTGAGTGGTAATGAGGTACAGGGATGCTGGGGAGACAGTCTCTTTTTTTTGTTTTTAGTATTAGGGATTGATCCCAGGGCCTTGCACAAGCTAGGCAGTGTTCTACTCCTGAGCACATCCTCAGTCCCCCCGTTCTTTTTGAAGGGGTAGGCCCTAGGGGACCAAGGGACATTCTACCTCTGAGCTACACCCCCGGCCCTTTTTATATTATTATTATTATTATTATTATTATTATTATTATTATTATTGTACTGGGAATGGAACCTAGGGGCATTCTGCCTCTGAGATACACCCCCAGCCCTATTTTATTCTTTTTTTTTTTTTTTTTTGCGGTACTGGGGATTGAACTCAGGGGCAACCTACCTCAGAGCTATACCCCCAGTCCTATTTTTTATTCTTTATTTTGAAACCGGGTCTCACTAAGTTGCCTCACTAGGTAGCTGAGGCTGGCCGCGAACCCGGATCCTCCGGTCTCAGCCTCCCAAATGCTGGGATTACAAGCGTGCGCCACCACGCCCGGCTCCTATTTTATTCTCAAACAGGGTCTCACTAAGTTGTGGAGGGCCTAAGTTGCTGAGGCTGGCTTCAAACCTGTGATCCCCCTGTCTCAGTCTCCCATGTACTAGATTACAATCATGTCCCACCTGCCTGGTTCTTTTTATTTTATTAATTTTGAAACAGGGTATCACTAAGTTGCTGAGGCTGGCCTTGAACCTATGATTTTCTTGTCTCAGCCTCCCAAGGATTGGGATCATAGGCATGAACCACTATGCCCAGCTCCCCAGCCCCATTTAAACTTTTATTTTGAGATCTATAGGGTCTTGACAAGTTTCCCAGGCTGGTCTGGAACTTGTGATCCTCCAGCCTCAGCTTCCTGAGTAGCTGGGATGACAGGCATGTGCCACTACGCCCATTGAAACAATGGGTGTTAAGTGGACCCTCAGAGCCACAGCTAGTCACGTTCGCAGAATGCAGGGCAGCCCTGCGGAGCGTTCAGACAAGAGCTTGTGGCTCCAGGCTTGAGCTCATGCCTCACATAAGGCTGGTGGTCTACTCTCTAAATAGGATCTGAGCAAAGGCTATGGCCCTACCAACGCTGGCCTCCCTGACTGCAGGCTTTTCACTGCAAAAGTTGTTATGGCCCTAGTGAGGCATTCCGCAACTTAGTGAGACCCTGTTTCAAAATAAAGAATAGAAAATAGGGCTGGGGGTGTAGCTCGGAAGTAGAATGCACCTGAGTTCAATCCTCAGTACCGCAAAAAATAAAAATAAAAAATAAAAAAAAATGAAAAAGTTGTTATGGCCACAACCCCCTCCCCATTATTTGTGCATAACAGACTTGCTTATCCAGTGCAGCCTCAGCTTAGCGCTTCTGAGGAGGGAGGAAGGGAGGGGAGCTAGGAACTGTGGGGGCCCAAGCTCACATGACTCTTGTTCCAGGTGCTGGGGGTCCCAAGGTGGCAAGTGGAGCCTCGGAGGAGGCCCAGGCATTGCTCGTGCTGCGGCGCTGGCAGGAGATGCCGGGGCTTGGGATCCAGCTGGTACCTGAGCACGTAGAAACCCGGCCCCTCTACCACCCCCGCAGCCCAGGGCTGCTGCAGGTGTGAGCGTGCTCAGCACTCCCCGAACCCCAGGATTCCCACCTGATTCTGAATGCTGGGCCCAGGATACCCCTTCTCCAAGACCTCTAGCTGGGCACTGCGCGGCCGCGCGACTGGCTCCTGATGCCGGTCACCAGCATCCCCACTCCAGTCTTGGAGTCTTGGGTCTCAGAACACCCACACCCCATCCTGCATCTAGCCCGCACATCCCACCTGCAGTCCACCAAAGTTCAGACGGGAGTTCCTAACCTGACCTCTACTCCAGATCACTAAGATCTGGACCTCGAGAATACCACATCTTACTTTGTTGTTGTGGCGGTGGTACTGGGGATTGCATCCAGATATTCTGCCTCTAGCTACACCCCCAGCCCTATTTTACTTATTTATTAATTTTTGCAGTACTGGGGATTGAGCCCAGAGCTATTCTACCTCCAAGCTACACCCTCCAGCCCTGGTTTTTTTTTTTTCCTTAATTGTGAAACAGAGTCTCATTAAGTTGTGAAGGCCTCACTAAGTAGCTGAAGCTCACCACAAACCTGTGATCCTCCTGTCTCAGCCTCCCAAGTACTGGGATTGCAAGTATTCGCCACCATACCTGGCCTCTATTTTATTTTAACAACTTGAAACAGCATCTCACTAAGGTGTGGAGGGCCTCACTAAATTCCTGAGGCTGGCTGCGAACCTGCAATCTTCCGGTCTATGCCTCCCAAGTACTGGGATTACAGGCATACACCATCATGCCGGCTCTCATCTTACTTTTTATCTCAATCTTCCATTTCAGGGCCCCCATCCCTGAACTCCTAACCTCCAACCTGACCTGGAGCCTGGAACCTTCATTCTCCCTGGCCAGAATCTGCTTGACCCCCCACCCCACTCCCAGCTCCTCTCCATTTGGGGAATGCACAGCCTCTGGCGCCAGGGCTGTCAGGGGAGGTGGGACCCTAGCAAGACCCTCCAGCCTGGTCCTGTTCTCCTAGGGATCCCTTCACATGTGGATTGACATCTTCCCCAGTGATGTACCTGCTCCACCACCAGTTGACATTAAGCCTCGACAGCCAATCAGGTGAGAGAGTTCTGGTCCCTCCTTCTGAGGGGCGGGGCACATCTTGGACTATCTGTATTAGGGTCCTCTGAAAATCCAATCCTCCAGTCCCTCACAGAAACAGGCAGAGACAAGAGACAGCTGACTGTAGACTTTTTGGGTAGCTGAATCATTAAATGCCTTTTTATTTTTCCTTGTTTTTTTTTTTTTTTTTTTTGACGTACTGGGGATTGAACTCAGGGGCATTCTACCTCCGAGCTGTACCGCCCAGCCCATTTTTTATTCTTTATTTTGAAACTGAGTCTCACTAAGTTGCGGAGTGCCTCACTAGGTAGGTGAAGCTGGCTGCGAACCCGGATCCTCCGGTCTCAGCCTCCCGAATGCTGGGATTACAAGGGTGCGCCACCACGCCTGGCTTTTTGTTCTTTATTTTGAAACAGAGTCTCACTAAGTTGCGGAGTGCCTCACTAGGTAGCTGAGGCTGGCCTCGAACCTGGATCCTCTGGTCTCAGCCTCCCAAATGCTGGGATTACAAGCGTGCGCCACCATGCCCGGCTTACTTTTTTTTTTTTCTTCTTCTTTTTTTAACCCAAAGAACTATTGGTGTCTGTGACTTGTAAATCACAGATACCAATAGGCCTTTGGGTAAAAAAAGAAAAAAGAGAAAAAAAAAAAAAAAGAGTCCAAATACCTTTCCGTAAACTCCCTTCTCACCTGAGCTGGTCTGGGTGCTGTTCTGTATAGGATGTTTCCAATTGAGACAGATCTGGGTCCAGATGCTTGGGTGTTAGGGCGGCCACTTTCCACCTCTGGGCTCTGCTTTCCTTGGTGCTACTCTGGGAGTGCCACTCACAGTCTGGGGCGAGATGGCTTCTAACAGTGCCAGGTTTCTCTTACCAGCCAGGCCATTAGAGCAGACGTTAATACCTCTTCCTATTTAGAGCAAAAGCCTAGAGTCACCTCTCTTTAGACCAGCTTGGGTCAAATGCTGCCGTCTTTGTGGCCAGGGGGCTGTAATGTACTGATTGGCCAGTCCTCGGTGATGTCCCCAAGCCTGGAGACAGGTAGGGCCCTGCCCCAGTAGAATCACATCGATTGACAGTGTGGCTAGTGTCACCAGCAGAAAATCAGAGTGCTGTCAACAGGCGGGGGGGCTGTGATGCTGGCCAAGAGAAAGCTATTATTCAGGTCAGCTGGTGCAGGCTCAGACCGGCCACACGAGGGTAGACTCCAGAATGCTGTGCACCCCCCATCCCGTGTGCGCCTCAGAGGCTAAACGCTCTCACCCCACTGCCTCCATCCTCTACTCACTGCAGACTGACTTTCTCTGCTCTGCTCACGCACACTTTTCAGTACTCTAAAACTTCAGCTTGCACATCTTTGGTTTGTAGTAACTCTGCATCTGATGCTACACTACTCAATGTTTCAGAGTCCAGACCCCAGATTTAAGGAAGGAAACCCCTGGTTTGGGTCAGGGGAGCATCCCTGGTGCCATCTGCTGTGGCTGGGAAAGTCAGTGAGGCCAAGATGCATCAGCTAGGCACCAGGTGCTCCGTGAATGTCAGTGGCCCTGGCTCAGGTCCTTCCTGCAGCCCCTCCCCGGAGCCCTCTGAGTCTGAAAACCATCCCCCATCCATCCCCCAGCTATGAACTCAGAGTTATCATCTGGAACACAGAAGATGTGGTTCTGGATGATGTGAATCCACTCACTGGAGAGATGTCTAGTGACATCTACGTGAAAAGGTAGGCCTGCAAGCAGCCTGGCCAAACGGCTGTGCCCTGGGTGGGGATTGCAATAGGGCTCAGGCCCTCTGGCTGAGTTCAGCGCCCCGTCCCCAGGCCCTCTATGTGCCCAGAGCTCGGTGAGGAGCTGAGTTCTAGGAGCAGCCCCAGCCCTGAGGCCCAGCTGCCCTGACCTGTCCCTTCCCCTGGCCCTAGCTGGGTGAAGGGGCTGGAGCATGACAAACAGGAGACAGATGTCCACTTCAATTCCCTGACCGGGGAGGGAAACTTCAACTGGCGCTTTGTGTTCCGCTTCGACTACCTGCCCACGGAGCGGGAAGTGAGCGTCCGGCGGCGGCCTGGACCCTTTGCCCTGGAGGAGGCTGAGTTCCGGCAGCCGGCCGTGCTGGTCCTGCAGGTCTGGGACTACGACCGCATCTCTGCCAACGACTTCCTTGGTACTGCTGGGGCTTCCCCAACCTCCAGCCCTACCCCTCAATGTCCTGTGCACCCCCCTCCCCTGCCCTTACCACCCTTGTCCCTGGGTTCCCTATTCTAACTCAACCCTGACTTCTGGAATTTCCAACCTCTGGCCTGAACCTTTGTTTTCTGGCCTATTTAATGAGTTCATTAAGCTTTAATAACCAAGAGCCATTAAGCCCTCCATTTGCATCACAGTCTGTGCCTCAATCCTCTGATCTGATCCTAAATAAATTCCCCTGGACTCCAGCCCCAAGCTCCTTGCTTTGGCAATCTGATCCCAGTCCTTGGCATCTTCCATTGGTATGGGACCACCTGTTGGCAGTTGGACTGTGGTCTGGGTGGGCCATTAGCTGTGGCCTGACCACCACATTCTAACTTTGGGCGTCCTGCCTCTGCGTCCCTGGCCCTGTTACCCTTGGGTCTCATGCTAACCCAGTGAGCTCTGCTCTTGCAGGATCCCTGGAGCTGCTGCTGCCAGATATGGTGCGGGGGGCCCGGGGCCCTGAACAGTGCTCAGTGAGGATGGCCCAAGAAGGGGTCGGGCCGAGGTGCAATCTGTTCCGCTGTCGCCGCTTGCGGGGCTGGTGGCCCGTGGTGAAGCTGCAGGAGGCTGAGGATGTGGAGCGGGAGGCGCGGGAGGTCCAGGCTGGCAAGAAGAGAAGGAAGCAGAGGAAAAGGAAGGGCCGGCCTGAAGACCGGGAGTTCACAGACACGGGCGGCAACGTCTACATCCTCACGGTGCGTGAGGCCAGGAGGGGCAGGGACCCAGGTGAGGTTGAGGGCTCAGCCTCTGCTCCCAGCGACACAGAGTGTCTTCTCAGGGGAAGGTGGAGGTGGAGTTCGAGCTGCTGACTGTGGAGGAGGCGGAGAAACAGCCCGTGGGGAAGGGGCGGAAGGAGCCGGAGCCCCTGGAGAAGCCCAAGTGAGTGGGGCCCAGGAGGCTGGGGCTGAGCAGAGGGAGGCGGGCCCAGGCTGCTGCCTGCTCATCTGACTCCACGCTTCCCCCAACAGCCGTCCCAAAACCTCCTTCAACTGGTTTGTGAACCCACTGAAGACCTTCATCTTCTTCATCTGGCGCCGGTACTGGCGAATCCTGGTGCTGCTGCTGCTGCTGGCGCTCATCACCATCTTCCTCCTCCTGGTCTTCTACACCATGCCTGGTCAGATCAGCCAGGTTATCTTCAGTCCCCTCCACAAACCCTCTGACTGACCTGGACACCCAGCTCACAGTACCAACCCTTCCTGCCAACAGGAGCTATCCCAGAGCCCAGTGCTTCAATAAACCTTATCACTTGCCCACAGGCCGCTGATTATGCGCTGTGCAGGGCTGGCTGCCACAGGTGGCAGAGGACAAAGTGTTCTTGGGTGGCCCTGGTGCTGGGGACTTGCTAGAATGTCCAGGGATGAAGACTGCCCACGTGCCCCACACAGGAGAACAGGACGGGGCAGGAGCTCAGGGCTGAGGGGCCCTGGGCAACTGAGTTGTCTTGCCCTCCGAGCAGCCCACCTGCTACTCCTGTTCCTGCCAGTGGCTGGATCCCACTCACCTACCTGCTTGTGGCTTCTGCATCCCGCAGTATCTAAGCACTTTGCTATTTCATTAGCTTTTTTTTGGTACTGGGTATTGAACCCAGAGGCATTCTACCTTCGAGCTACACCCCCAGCCCAATTTTATTTATTTGGAAACAGGGTCTCGCTAGGTTGACAAGTCTCACTACTTGCTGAAGCTATCCTTGAACCTGCAATCCTCCTGTTTCAGTTCATTAGCTTTAATGCTTATCAACTGTGGGAGTAAGCCCACCTGTGAGGATGCTCTTGATTACAAGTAATAGAAATTTGGCTTAAGCAGAAAGGGAATTTATTCGTTAGTTTGCAGGCTGGTTTCAGGTACAGCTTGTCACAGGGCTCAAGTGATGTCACCACGACTGGATGTCTCTGCCTCTTGGCTCAACTCTGCCTTCCCCTGAGACAGCTTATTTGCAGATAGGTTCTTCCCTAGGATCCGCAGGACTGCTGCAGCCACCTCATGTCTCCCCATGTTCACACCAGAAGGAAAGTGGTCCCGACAGGGCCTGGCTTACCCTGTGACTTGGGCAAGGGGTGGGCTATGCAGATTGGGGGAGATCAGCCCTCCTAGACCACGTAAGCTGAGATGGTGGAGAGGGATTCCCAGAGGAAACTCAGGATACTGTTACCAAGAAGAATGGTTCCTGGGTGACCAAAAAATAAGGCTTACTAGGACTGGTGCTGTCCCCCTCATTTATAGATGAGACTGGTGTCCACAAAGGGGGATTGAACCACATGCCAAGGACAGCTCTTGGTGATCACATCACCTGGATCTCAGACCAGACTCCAGAGGTTTCGCTATCAACACTACTCTCTTCTCTCCTCCCTGCTATGGTCTGAGACACTCTGATGAACTGACCAATGGTTCCAGCCCTGGCTCCCTGAGTTGTGAAGGGGCGAGGCCTCCGTGGGGTCTCTACATATAGAAAAGGCTCTAACTGGAAGCCCTGGCTGGGTCCCAAGCCAGAAGTCTGGTGCTGGCCCTGTTCCAAGACAGCCCCCTCTCCACCTTCCCTCCCAGCTTTCAGTGCTGCTTTCATCTAGGAGTCTGCGATGACCTGGGCTTCTCTCTGTGCCAGGAGCCGGCATGGGGCTTGGCACAGAGCAGCGTGAGTGTGATGGGCTCAGGTGCCTTAGGTTTAGCTGTCGCTAAAGAGGTGGCAAACCCCAACCTGCGCTCAGATCCCCGTGTAGTGGACTGCGAGCTGGGGGTGTGCAGTGGTTGCAGGGTGCTCCCCCGGGAAAGGTCTATCTGATTACTGAAGCGGCACTGAGGACAGAGCTATGGGGTGCCGTCCGTCTGGTGTGAATAAAGCTCCACTAGCCAGGGGATGTCCATGCGGGGCTCCAGAGGGCACCTGGGCCTCCCATCTGTGGCCAAGCTAAGGGGTTGTTCCCAGGTTCCAGCCAGACCCAAGAATCACACGGACACCAAATGAGTACTATCACAATCAATATTTACCATCTTGGGCTGGGCTGACTCTGTGAGGAGGTGGGGGTTGGGGGCAGAAGGGGTACAACCACAAGCCAAAGAGAAATAGGAGAGCGAGGGGAGAACGGGGGCAAGGGCGACTACGTTGTCTTCCCGAGATCGATTTTCTTCTGGATGGCTCGGGCCGAGTGGTAGATGAGCGAATCGATGAGGCCGGCCACTGGAGGAGACAAGGCTGGTGCTGGCCTCGTCGGCCGTGGCTCATCCGTGCGAGCCCTGTCAGCTCGCTAGCCAAGCCAACACTGCCCTTGACCCTCAAGGTGTCCCTTCTTCCCCAGCCAAAACCTGGGGCCCCCGGGCTTCACATTCCCTGGTGCCCCCACCCCCCAAAACAGACCTGAGGCTCCTTACCCGTGAACATGCCCCCAATGATGGCGCACACGCCCGTCAGGAAGTGGGTGAAGGACCTGGCAGAGGGAGCGGGTGGGCTCAGCGGGCACCTGGTTCGCACAGGCCCGGGCCTGGCCACTCCCGCCCCCCTCACCTGTGCTTCTCCGTCAGCTTCACCATCATCGGCGAGAGCTCGTAGAGCACGAAGACCCCGGGAAGCCCCTGGTCACCCAGCATTCCGTTGGCAACCTTCTCGTGTCTGGTTACAGAGAACTGATTTGTCCTCAGCACCTGAGAGAGGAGCAAAGGCCAGACTCGGGTCTTCAACCCGGCTCCTCGCCCTGCCCAACCCTGCCCCACTCCTGCCCCTTGTCTTGTTGGAGAGGATGTTGGTAACCAACACCGCAAAGCCTGGGGACCACCTGGACCCCAGCCCAGCCTTGCCAGGGGTCAACGTCCCTTCTGGTCACCAGCTTTTTTTTTTTTTCTTATTGTACTGGGGATTGAACCCAGGGGTGTTTTTCCTCTGAGCCACACCCTCAGCCCTATTTTATACTACCACACCCGGCTGGTCACCAGCTTTTTAAAGTTTACACAGCCAGGTGTGGTGGTGCACACCTGCAATCCCAGTACTTGGGAGGCTATGAGACAGGAGGATTGCAGGTTTGAGGCCAGCCTTGAGAACACAACAGGACATAGCAATGAAGCAAAACTCTATTTCTTCTTTTTTTGCAGTACTGGGGATTGATCCCAGGGGCATTCTATCTCTGAGCTACACCCCAGTCCTATTTTTTTTATTCTTTATTTTGAAACAGGGTCTCAGTTGCAGAAGGCCTCACTAAGTAGCTGAGGATGACTGCAAACTCGCAATCCTCCTGTTTCAGCCTCTCAAGTACTGGAATTACAAGCCTGCACCACCATTCCCGGCTGCGAAACCCTATTTCAAAAAAAGAGCTTGGGCGTATAGTTAGGAAGTAGAATTCCTCTGGGTTCAATCTCACAAAAGTGAGTACTTGGGAGCCAGAGATAGGAGGATCGCAGATTCATGGCCAGCCTCAGCAACTTAGTGAGGTCCTCCAAAACTTAGTGAGACTTTGTTTTAAAATAAGCTGAGCGTGGTGGCACATGATTGTAATCCCAGTACTTGGGAGGCAGATATAGGAGGATTGCAGGTTCGTGGCCAGCCTCAACAACTTAGTGAGGCCCTCTGCAACTTAGTGAGACCCTGTTTCAAAGCAAAGAATAAAAAATAGGCCTGGGGGTGTAGCTCAGAGGTAGAATGCCCCTGGGTTCCCCAGTAACGCAAAAAAAAAAAAAAAAGTCTGGCATGGTGGTGCACGCTTATAATTCCAGTACTTAGGAGGCTGAGATAGGAGGATTGCAGGTTTGAGGACAGCCTCAGCTTAGTGAAGCCCTCTGTAATTTAGTGAGACCCTGTTTCAAAATAAAAAATAAAATAAGGCTGAGGTATAGCTCAGAGGTATCCCTAGTGCCAGAAAAAAAAAGAGGGTTAATTAATTAATTAAAAAAATAAAATAGAGCTGGGCGTGGTGGTGCATGCTTGTAATCCCAGCATTTGGGAGGCTGAGACAAGAGGATCCGGGTTCGCAGCCAGCCTCAGCTACCTAGTGAGGCACTCTGCAACTTAGTGAGACCCTGTTTCAAAATAAAGAATAAAAAATAGGGCTGGGGGTATATAGCTCGGAGGTAGAATGCCCCTGAGTTCAATCCCAGTACCACAAAAATAAATAAATAAAATAAATAAAAAATAAAATAGGAGCTGGGCATGGTGGCACACGCTTGTAATTCCAGTACTTGGGAGGCTGAGACCAGGGATCCGGGTTCGCAACCAGCCTCAGCTGCTTAGTGAGGCCCTCCACAACTTAGTGAGAGCCTGTTTCAAAATAAAGAATAAAAAATAGCTGGGGATGTAGTTTGGAAGTAGAATGCCCCTAGGTTCAATCCCCAGTACTACAAAAAAATAAAAATAAATAAATAAAGTAAAATAAGGCTGGGAGTATAGCTCAGAGGTAGAACACTTCTGGGTTCAATCTCCAATACAAGAAAAGAAAAAACAAAAACAACAACCAAAAGACCCCAACAATAAAAAACAGTAGTTTACCCATCCCTGTGCCATCTGGCACACGCGCTCACTGGGGTGCAGGAATGAAAAACAGCTCTCTAAGGCACCCTAAGGCTGGGGCTGACTTCCTCACCCCTCAGCTTTTTGCATTCTGCCCCTACATAGGCCACAGCAGGAATGGAGCAGGACCCAGCAGGGCTTGGCCTGCCCACCCCACCCAGAACAAAGCCCAGGGGCCAGTGAGCACTGCGGGAGTAGGCGGAGGCAGCAGAAAGCACAAGTGCTTTGAATCTGGCAGAGCCCTGGGCCTCAACTCTGCTGGTGACCATGGGCACGCTGCCTGCCCTCTCAGTCTGTTTTTCCTTCATCGATGGGGATAAGAAAGCTTTTCACCTCCCAGGCTGAAGGAACTAAATGAAAGGCCTGAAGAGCGTGGTACCAAGCAAGAGAATGACGCCCAGGCTCCCTGACTCACCTCTCCGTCTACCTTCATGTACACTGTGGGCACCACCTTCACGAAGTACTGGAACATCATGGAGGCTGCAGGGAGAAGACAGCACTGGGCATAGGTGCCAGGCAGGGCTTTGGTGGGGGGGACCACCTCCCAGGCTGGTACCTTGGGGTGCAGTAACGTTGGTGTGGTCCAGGGGGTTCACAATGCCCGGGTAGTCCTCCCCGAATGACAGGTGCTTGATACAGTGGGTCATGTTGATCTGCAAGCAACACCAGTGACTGCGGCCCCACCAGTCCCGCCCCATACAAAGCCCTATCAGAGCAGCAGGCAGGGATGCTTGGGTCTGCGCAGACGTGGGAAGGTGGGATGAGCATGGATGAAGGGGAGCAGGGGCTGTCCGGGAATAGCTATGGTCTTAGGGGGGAACCTGCCCAAGGCAGGCACCCGCGTTCCCTACCGAAGAACTCCTCCCAGCCTGCGGGCTCCTGGGGCCCAAGTCTAAGGCGCTGGCTTCACTCACAGCTGGGCACACTCCGACCAGGCTGACGGAGTGGCAAGTGCTAGCTTTGCCTGGAGGCCTCGAGCCATGAAGCCTGGGCTGGAGGCACCAGTCTCCAGCTGCACTGCTTTCCTGCGCCAACCTACGTCAAACTCAGCCGCTCGAAGAATCTTTTAAAAAATGCAAATCTAGCCGGGCGTGGTGGCGCACGCTTGTAATCCCAGCATTCGGGAGGCTGAGACGGGAGGATCCGGGTTCGCGGCCAGCCTCAGCTACCTAGTGAGGCACTCCGCAACTTAGTGAGACTCTGTTTCAAAATAAAGAATAAAAAATAGGGCTGGGGGTATAGCTCGGAGGTAGAATGCCCCTGAGTTCAATCCCCAATACCGCAAAAAAAAAAAAAAAAAAAAAAAAAAAAAAAAAAAAAAAAAATGCAAATCTGCTTATGTCACGACCCTGCTGAAGGTAGGCCCACAGCTTTCTCCTGTTCCCAGGGGAAACAGATTCCTCAGCATGGCTCTAAGTCCTGTCTGCTCAGGTCTCGCCAACTGCTCCAGTCCCCGACCACACCTGCCCTTGCCGTTCCTTACAAGTGCCACGCTGTCTAGGATGCTCCCGTCCAACCCCATCCTGCCCCCACCTGCTCAGACCTCCTCAGTGCAAGTCACTCAACCCCCAGACCGGATCCCTGCAGATCAGGGCATATTGAACTCTGTGTGCTCCTCCACCTCAGCAAGAGGACGCAGCAGACGAACCCCCCACCCCGCCGCCCCGCCATGGTTTCCACCTGGTACTTACATTGTCAAGGCCGAAGCTCTGCAGGTCATGGACTAGGAGAGAAGGGCAAAGGGGTCATCAGGGGAGCAGGCTGGTGCCCTGGCCCCCGAGCCCTTGCTCAAGCCTCCTCCCTCTGGAGAGTGACCTGCCTGGCCCTTCGATCCTTCATTCCCCCTCCTGCCTGGCACCTCCTGGTCTTGTTAAGGACAGCTAGAAAGGGCCTGCCCTGGGCCTGTGTGAGTCCACACCCTCCCGGGGTTCTAGAACACGGGCCCTATTTCATCTTTGCCAAACACAGGGAACTCCAGACCTTCCCTCCCACCAGGCCCCTGCTTATACCCAGGGAACAAAACCCACCAACTGTTCTCTCGGTAACTCCAGCTGATGGAAAAATCACTGAATCTCAAAGTGAGGTGGACCTGGAGTGCATCCAAGCTCTGTCCCTGACTCCCCAGTCAGCACCCCAAAGCCCCCCAAAGGGAATCCCATGGGTCCCCTGTACCAACTATTCCAGAACAAGTTCTGACTGCCTTCTAGCCTCAATCCCTCCTGCTGTAAGGAAGTCTTCCTCAAAGATATATCCCGGTGCTTTTTAGTCACCCAGCAAGCAGCCCAGACCCATCCAAACCTCCCCACACCCGAGGAAGGCAGGCTGCCCCGAGTGGGGGCTTGGCCTCCCTAAGGCACAGGGCCACTTACTCTCCACGGCATGTACTGCAGCATGGGGGAGGGAGAGAGAGAAGGGAGGAAGAGAACACAGATTCAGAGCTTCACAGTGAGCACTACGGAGCAAGACGTATGGTAGGAGGGAGGACTGAGATACTCCGGCCTCAGCCGCAGGGTCTGGCCCCCGCCTCAGAGGAGCTCGTCCCTGGCAAAAATGCAAGAGGGCTTGGGGGCCGAAGTATGGAGACATAGGAAGAACAAAAGACCTAGAGTCCAAAGAGCCACTTTCCTAGCTGTGTGACCTCAGGCAGATCACTGCCCTTCCTGAGTCTGTGTCTCCTCTGCAAGGGGGCTGTCCTGAGGACCAGGTAGGACCTAAGATGGGAAAATACCTGGTAAACTTTACAATGCGAGAGGTTATACCACCTCCCCACCCCCTGTTGGGGACTATGATTAATTACCCATATTTTGCTAAAATCAGCCAGGCATTGTGTGCTGACAGTATAGACTTAGGAAACAATAACCTGGATCTAGATGCTTATGACGCTTGTACTGAGATATGGTTGAGGGGCTTCGGTACAATCAGTATATTAATAATTGTAGGGGCTACAAAACCTCATGTAATGTTTTATATGTTATGTTGCTGTGGTATAACTAACGTTCCCATGTTATTTTTCTTGTATCTGCTTCCTTGTGTAATGGGATAAAAGGGCCCAGCTAAATAAACTCGGGGCCA
This sequence comes from Graphiurus murinus, assembly GCA_004027655.1. Lineage (NCBI taxonomy): Eukaryota > Metazoa > Chordata > Mammalia > Rodentia > Gliridae > Graphiurus > Graphiurus murinus. Next base: position 17,832 of record PVLC010028035.1, read on the forward strand.
CAGTATTGACTGTCAGCCCTCCCAGTAACAGACTTAGTATTGACTTTGTCTTTTTTTTTTTTTTTTGTGGTACTGGGGATTGAACTCAGGGGCATTCTACCTCCGAGCTACACACCCAGCCCTATTTTTTATTCTTTTTTTTTTTTTTTTTTCGGTTCTGGGGTTTGAACTCAGGGGCATTCTACCTCCGAGCTATACCCCCAGCCCTATTTTTTATTCTTTATTTTGAAACCGAGTCTCACTAAGTTTCGGAGTGCCTCACTAGGTAGCTGAGGCTGGCCGCGAACCCGGATCCTCTGGTCTCAGCCTCCCGAATGCTGGGATTACAAGCGTGCGCCACCACGCCCAGCTTGACTTTGTCTTTAATCCTCACTCCCCCCTTCAGGACTGTTCTACTTTGCCGGCAGGCTCCGGCAACCCCCGGCAGCCCCCCAAATCAACAAGGATGTCAGAAAGTAGCTCCCAGCATGAACTGGCAGACCTCTGGCCTTGGGCAATTGCAGCTTTGTGTCTGAACATCCTGGCATGCACACAGCAACCCTTGCCCTGGGGTCATGACTCACAAACAGCCCTCGGGCTGTCTCTTACTGGGGCAAGGCCTTGTGCTAACAGCTCCCATGATCACCTCCCAGGAATCCCCATGCAACACCCTCCCCTGGCTCCTCCAGAGTAGAGGGCACTCTGGAGCCCTGGAGGGTCTTCCAGACTCACCCGCCTGCCTTCCTCATGCTAGGACTCACCCAGATTGCCTGAATGCCAGCAGGTCTATCACCCCAGGCCCTTCTCTTGCCTACCTCAGTCATTCAGAGCAGCTCAAACTGCCGGGCAAGTGGTCCACCACCGAGCTACATCCCCAGCCCTCTGCTCTTGCCTGGCTCTCCCTTCAAGGCACGAGCTACTCTGCATCACCTCAGGTAGTGACTATTTTGTCCCCCACACCTATCCCTCTCCTTGGACTAAAGGAGGTCCTTCTAGCTCCTCAATGCCACTTTCACTTACTCGGATCCGTCCCCAAAACCCCCAGCTTTGAAGTCACGGCAAGCCATCCCTACTTGTTGGTTGCAAAGCTCCCCAAAACCCCCAGGGCAGTTTGCTCACACCATTCCAGCCCCTCTCCTATACTACCCATGTCACAGTTCATGGTGATTTCCACAGCCACGTACAAGAGCTTTCCATCCACTATCTTGGCCTCCCAGTTTCTGATCACCACCCCCTTCCTGATCTTGTGTTCCACCCACACGAGCCACCAACTCTCACTCTTGGTCATTCCTTAAACTCTGTCATTACCAATAACTATACCCCTTTGCAATTTCAAGCACCCCATGTTCCAACCACCAGGCTTCTAATTTTTTCTCACTCCTTCCCTTTCGTACTTCAAATCCAATAATTCTTTGCCACTACAAGGATATGCAGCCTGGTGCTCCCCTGACTCCTTGGTCGCTTCCCTCCTTTACACCTCATGTCCTGAGCTCCAGCACCAGGAGCACTTCTTGACAAGTTCCTTTGACCCTCTTGCTTTTGCAGGCATGTGGCAACACCAAACACTAGATAACCAATGTCCTCTCTACTCCAAGCCCACCCTCATAGAGCTGGGAAGAATCAGACAGCCATGCTGACGGGTCTCACCTCCCACTCCCAGCCTGACCCCAAGGAGACCCTGGGCCTGGCGTCACCTTCCTCGCCCTCAAATCTCTACCACCTTCTTCCCTTTCTGCTCATCTTCAGCTGATAAATGTGCTTCCTATATCACGGGAAAAAGAACCTCTCAAGAGACTTTCACTACCCTTGCTACCACCCTGCCTGTGCCTAGAGTCTGCTTTCCTTCAGTTGCTGTGTCTGGCCATTCCACGTGCCCTAGAGACTGTCCTCATTTTTTTTGTGTGCGACTGGGGACTGAACCCAGGGGCATTTTATCTCTAAACTACATCCCTAGCCCTATTTCATTTTTTTTATTTTGAAACAGGGTCTAAGTTGCTGAGGCTGGCCTCAAACCTGCAATCCTCCTGTCTCAGCCTCCCAAGTGTTGTGATTATAGGAGTGTGCCAATGCACCTGGCTATCCTCAAGGACTTCACTACAGGGATTGTCTCTCTCATCTCTGGAGCATCACATCTGTCTACTCAATGACTTCTGATAGCTTATTAACACTGCGCTACACGGCCCACCTTAGAAACTCCCGTGCCTCCACACTTCCATCACAGCCCACACTCTCCTCCCTGTAGAGCAAACTTCACAACAGGCTTATCTATACTCCCTTGCTCCAACGCCCCTCACGTCTCCTCCACGCCCACTCCACGGTGTCCACATCGTGCCCCCAGTGGCTGTCAAGGCCGCAAAGGACTGCCATGCTACACAGCACACGTTCAATTCTTGCTTGACACCAGAAGCATCTGACACTCTTTGAAACACCACCTCTTAGCTTGCAGGACACCACTTTCCCTGCTCCCACTGCAGCTCACCAGTGATTCTCACCAGTCTCCTCTGCAGGTTCCCCTGATGTCCTTCATCAGCTCTTTGAGCTCCTCTCACTCTGAAATCAGAGTGACTTCAGGCAGTCTCATAGCTTTAACTATGCTGATGGCTCCCACGTTTGTGCCTCCAGGCCAGTTCTCTCCCTCAACTTTAGGAATGAATAGCTGACTGCTGATCTGATATCTTGGATGTCTAGAGAACAATCAAATCCTATTCACCCAAACAGGTCAGAAGCTGAATATATGCTTTACATTCCCACCTCCCAACACCTAACCCTGCCTGAGCCTCCCTCAGTTCACTAATTGACAACTCTACCCTTCTCACTACAAGGCACAGAATCTTGCAGCGTTCTGGACAGCTCTTTCCTTTATCCCATCAGCAAGTCCTCTCAGCTCTACCTCAACACAGAGCGGAACCCAGTCACTTCTCACCGCCTCTGCTGCTGCTCTGGGCCAGGTCCCACCATTGCTCACCTGGATCAGTCATGGCAGTGTCTTCCTCAGTGGCCTCTGGTTCTGTCCTCCCCTCCCCCCACCTATGGACTTCTCCAGAGTGCTGCTGACCCTTTAAAGGTCAAATCAAATCATGGACTTCTTCAATTCCCACTTCCCAACTCACACAGCACAGAAGCCCAAGTCCCTACAGTGTCCTCTGCGCCCTACATGACATGGTGTTACCTTACCTCGTATCTAACCACACTCCGCACACTGCGCACTCTGCTCAGCCAACCTAACTTTCTGACTGTATCTTAAACTTGACAAGCATGTGTTTGCCTTTGGGATTTGCATTTACTGTTTTTCTTTCTTTTTTTTTTTTTTTTTTTTTTTTTGCGGTACTGGGGATTGAACTCAGGGGCATTCTACCTCTGAGCTACACCCCCAGCCCTATTTTTTAATTCTTTATTTTGAAACCGAGTCTCTCTAAGTTGCGGAATGCCTCACTAGGTAGCTGAGGCTGGCCGCGAACCCGGATCCTCCGGTCTCAGCCTCCCGAATGCTGGGATTACAAGCGTGCGCCACCACGCCC
>PVLC010028036.1:0-21134 GCA_004027655.1 Graphiurus murinus
GGCTCCACAAGTGTCCATTCTGCCCCTGCGGCTTCACTTTCAAGTTGAGTTTGCTGTTTATTGTGTAATCAGGCACCCCGGGTTCCTTACTGCCTTGGCTCTGGGACAGCAAGAATGGCACTTGGTGTGTAGACACCGTAAACTCAGAATTCTGCTTGGAACTCGAGAAAATCCTGGCACTGCAGTTTGTCCCTGAGCCAGCCGCCTGTGACTCCTCACATGGAAATAGATGAATATCCACAGTACGAGGTTGATGGCTTTGCTGACAGATGTTGCAACAGGGATTTTTTTTTTTTTTTTTTTAAGAAGAGGCTTCCTACAGTTGTCCTGGTAGCTTGGGTAGTAGTATAAGCTATTTTCCCCCAAGTTGTCTTGTCTCAGTTCTCGGTATACTGAACCCCTGTAATATTAAAAATAATAGGAAAAAGAAAGAATAGCAAAAGATCTACAGACAACCCTAAGGTCTAACAGATGAGACTCTCACAAGTTGGGTGACTTGCCCAGGCCACAAAGAGGAAAGAGGATTCAAACCCAAGTTTCCTGACCTTTAGTTCATGGTTATTTTCATTGCACAATGAAAGCGAGAGTCAGAAATGTTAATTTTATGGTGGAAGCGATCCAAAACCTTATGCTGTGACCCTAGGGGTGGTGGAGAGCCCAGCCCTAACCATGCTGTAAAGAATGTTTTCCAAACTAAACTGAATTTAGAAAGGATAGCAAGAAATAAGCCAGGGGAAATGATGCCCCTGAGATGACTGAGCCCATCAGACTGTAAGTCCTCCAAAGTTATCCATGGCCGACTTACTGATGAGCTACAAGTGGCCAACTGGAGTTCACAGTTGACCTGGTGCCCTCCCACCCCCACCCTGCCCTGATGGGAGAAACATCATGTTCTCTCTCTCTGCGGCACTTGGAATCGTTAGTTTTTACCAAGTTCTACGCTGCTTTGACAAAGACAATAATGCCTTTTTCCTGTGTAGTTTATTTAAGTAAACAAGAAGGAGACAGCCCTTTGCTGTCTCCTTTGCCAACGAGACGTTACAGTTTTTATCTAAAGAAAGAAAGCAAAAGATCTGTTCTCTGCCTTGGTCCATAAGATAAGTTTATAAGATAAACAGTTCTATTTTGAACTCAGTTCAGCCGGGCAAATTGTTCTGTTTCCCAACTACCCACCCACTCTGGGAACATCAAAGACTTTTTAAGTGGCTCAAAATGCTTTCAAAAGCTGTCTTGAGCTGGTGCTACCTCAATCAGTGTACCACTGTGGAGGATCTGTGGGGAGACAAGTGCATGTTTTGCAAAATGACCATCTCAAAATCCAAGAGTTTATTCTGAGGTGAGTAGATACCCCTTATGAGCTACATAAAGAATGCATCTAAACACAAAAACAATATTCCACCAGGGTGAGAGAGTTAAGCTTCGGGTCAATCAGCATTTGGTTCTATTCCTAGGCTCTACCATTTTTCAACACATGGCTCAGGGCAAGTTCCTTAACCTCTACATTTGTATAATGAGACTATTTCTGGTACCTACTTCTTGAATAATTTCTGTTAAATGAAATAATTAACCTAAAGTTGTATAACATAACCTGGCATTGTGGTGCATGCCTGGAATCCCAGTTCTTGGGAGACTGAGACAGGAAGATCACAGGTTCGAGGACAGCCTTAGCAACTTAGTGAGACCCTATTTCAAAATAAAAAATTAGGGCTAGGTGGTGTAGCATGGAGGTAGGATGCCCTTAGGGTCACTTCCTAGTCTTACACACACACACACGCACACACGCGCACACACACACACACACACACACACACACACACACACACACAGAGCCTTGCTTATCTTTCAAGAGTTCCCAAACATTACATTTCTAAGAAAACCCAGAGTGAACTTGCTTGAATTGGTTATTTCTTATAAGTATTAATTCATGGAGCAACATACAATTAATTTAGCAGTGAAGGCTATTTTTTCCATATCAGAAATGGGAAAATTAGGGCCTTTACAGGCCCTTCTGAGTGAGTAACCTTGGATTAGTATGTGAACAATGGAGAAAAAAATTTCATTACTAGAAAACATCTATGGGATACTCTTTTCCATTTATGGCACTTTTGCAAATACATATATATATATATATTTTTAAGGAGTTTAAAATTGAAAATATACTCAGTATATTTTTTGCATATGTCAGTACAAGTAAAGACTCAAATTGGAATTCTTAAAATATTTCCTTGTTCTATGCAGAAAGTTAGCAATCTCAAATCATGTGTAGGTGTGTCCACCATTGTGTGTGCATGTGTAATAAAGCAAATTATAAAGTCATTCATAATTGTAGTAGAAAATTCACCTGTGAGCCTGACAACATTATTTGACAACTCAGACCATATGTCATAAATTAGTAGTCAGTCAATGATGTCAACTTTCTCTAGCATTTGCCTCTGCATTGGAGAATTGCCAGGCTGTGCTAACAAGATTAAATGCCTATTCCCATGGCAAACATGCTCTTCCTCATGGCCTCGCTATCCTACTGACAGTGTCACCAAGCTCTTAATTACCTAAGGATTTAGAACCTTAAAATTTCTTCTCCTTTGATAGCCTCCCCCCAGGAAATACATTGCCAAGTTTTGCTGATTCTACCCATGGTAGTAACTTCCTACCTGTCCACATTTCCCAGACTCAGGTTCCCAGTGCCTCTCATCTGGACAATCACAGAAGCTTCCTAGCTAGTGTCTCAGCCCCCTTTTCTCCTTCCCTGAAATTGACTTTCCCCAGAGCATTCCAACACCCTAATACCAGGCCATCGTTTATAATGCATAGAGCTGTGTATGACATCCTGTTCAAAACCACATTGCTCTCAAAATAAAGTCCAAACTCATCACCGAAGCAATAATCTGACCATAAATTATTTCCAGTCTTATTTTGACTGCTTTCTGCTTCTGCCTGCCCAGTGCTCTCTAAAATTCAGCCCAACAGGCTAGAAGATATGGACTTTTTTAAACTATGTTTATGCCGGGCGTGGTGGCGCATGCTTGTAATCTCAGCATTCGGGAGGCTGAAACCGGAGGATCCAGGTTCACGGCCAACCTCAGCTACCTAGTGAGGCACTCCGCAACTTAGTGAGACTCAGTTTCAAAATAAAGAATAAAAAATAGGGCTGGGGGTGTAGCTCGGAGGTAGAATGCCCCTGAGTTCAATCCCCAGTACCGCAAAAAACAAAAAAAACAAAAAAAACCCCCTATGTTTATATATAAACTGTTTTTTCCACCTAGAATCAATCTCTCTCTCTCTCTCTCTCTCTCTCTCTGTCTCTCTCTCTCTCTCTCTCTCTCTCTCTCTCTCTCTCACACACACACACACACACACACACACACTTCCCTTTTCTCTCTCATTCTCACTCTTCTTCACTTCCTCTCTCTATTTTTAATGTTAAATGCCTATTTGTCATGAGGTTTCCAACGTTCCTCCCCCCACCCCACCCCCACACACCTAGATCAAAACCTGCTATGTCTCCCTGGGCCTCTCATAGCAATTTGTTATTCCTTCTAGCAGAATGATGACCAGCATGGCTGTCCTCATGACTTTCCTGTTCTGGACTGTAGCTCTCTGGTAGCAGAGACCTCTCTTTGGCCACTGTTTTGTATCTGCTCAGCTAGAGCATTTAGCAAGTGCCTGGCATCCAAAAGGAATTCAATATCTACTGGTGGAACTGAAAAGCAGAAGAGTAGCCTGGGTGACCGAGATGCCTCTACTATCACATGCTGTCAGTACCAGCCTATGTCCTTCCTAGCCTCATGCCTACCCAAATCTGCTTAGCAGCACAGCTCTGTGTCAATACTCAGATGCTTATGAGGCCAAATGTATGCATTAAACCATCAAACTTCTTTTGAGAGAACTAGGGGTACCCTCAGTAATAAATACCCCTTTCAGAGTACTTTTCCAAAATTAACCTGGGAGAGCCTGTCACCCTGCACACAGGAAAAGAGACTGAAACTAAACAATAAGCAATAGTAGTACCATCCTGGCACAGCATAGAACAAGAGTTACCTAGACTTGAATCTGGCTCGGTATTTTTCCCGAGTAGTAGATCCTGGGACATCACTCAATACTGTTGAGTTTTAGTATCTTCCTGGGTGAAATAAAAGTATAGATTCCCGAGCGAGATACGATTTCTATGGAGCATAATAGATGGTTGATAAGCATTAATGTGCTCCTTTCCTCCCCAAACCGAGTCAATCCTCAGTACCGCAAAACACACACACACACACACACACACACACACACACACACAAACAAGTACCACCAAAATGAAATTACCCACAAAAAAGAGAACAGTGCTGCATGGGGTCAGAAGGTATATTCTGCTCTGTGAATTTGGTGCACAGAGGTAAGCTAACTAACTTTCACAGGGATTCCATAGATTATTAGTTTTCAAGAAACTCTACATGTTGCAGGGTGGTTTCAAACTCCCAGCACATTTGAGGCCTACAAACTATGTGCTGATTAGAAGCAAACAGCTGTCACAATGTTTGTACCTATCATTCTGTGGACAGGACAAGTGATATTTGTCACCAAGGGCTGGGGGCTGCTTTTATAAACAGGGTAGAAGGGCTCCACATTACCAGGTATGGAGAAGAATGGAACAGGACCGAGGTCATTGTGGTCCTGTCCCTTCCCTTCCCTCTTCATCCCTTCTCTTCCATTCCCTGGGGAAAAGGCAGGTGTGCTGGGTTTCCTTCAAGCTCAAGCATAGCCCTCCCCTAGTGTGCTACAGGGAGCTGACCCTAGTGGTGTGCATTTGTCTTGCAAACTATCAGTCTGGTTTGCTGTAACTCTTTTTCATTGTGCTTTTTGTCCTAGACCTCCAAAGATGAATATGCACAAGTATGAAGGCATGTGCACAAGGATGTATCAGGACCATGGGAGTTCCAGCTAGCTGCTGAATATATTCCTGATTTTCAAACCAGAGAATCAATTCTTCTCATCTAAGGCCAGAATAACAATTAGCTCCTGCTGAAGTGAGAGGTGACTTGCCCAGCTCTCCCTAAGTCCACCGGATCATTTTATTTGAGTGAATCTGTTTGGTATGGCTATGTGATCTTTTACAGTTACTGAGAAAAAATAGGTAAGAGAATGGGAGCCTGGACCTGCATCTTAAACATTTATTTATGTTATCTTTTCTATACCCACATGGAACTTTTGAGATTCTAGTACTTGAACGTTGACTAACAAAGAGTAAAATAGATTTATATCTAAGCCATACCCTTTGTGTCCCTTTGTTAATACCAAATCTTTCTACTTAATGTCCTAGTCCTCAAAGACAAATGTCTTGGAGGGGAAAAAAGTGTAGGGGAATAATAAAATGACCTGTTATCCAAAATGAACTAAAAAACACAGATCACTTTCCAAACTGTCGAGTGATTTCAAAACATAACTACACATGCACACGCCCTTAAAAGAAGCATTGGAAAGGAGGAAAACTGGCCAGCTTCCTGAATATCACTGAATCCCATTGGACCAGGTGATGGCCGAAGTCAAGAGCATGCAGGGATTGGACAGAGGGCCTGGAGGAGCTGGCATGTCCAGGCTGCTGGGCGTTAGCCAGCTCGAGCACACCAAGCACAGGCAAATTGAAAGTAAAGATGGGCGAGTAATGGAATGCACATGGGGGTGCTCTTCACAAAACGCAAACATCAGTGTTCCCAAAGGAGAGGTTTTTAGGTCTTCCACAGCAGATACTCAATGACAAAATCAAAACGTCCCCTGTCCAAGCTAAAGCCCAAGCACTTGGTTCTACTGAAGGGGAGTGGGCAGATGATCTCTTTGTTCCGGTAGCCACCACCCTCCCTGCCTTCCTTCACTTTGATATCTCCCACATAAGGAGCTTTGTCTTATTTCTTTCCTTTCTTTTTCTTTTTCTTTTTTTTTCTTTTTCTTTTTCTTTCTTTTTTTTTTTTGTACTGAGTATTAAATCCAGGGGGATTCTACCTCTGATCTATACTCCCACCACTTTTTATTTTTATTTTGAAACAGGCCCTCACTAAATTACTGAGGATCTCATTCAATTGCTGAGACTGGTCTTGAACCTGCAACCCTCCTGTCTCAGCCTCCCAAGTACTGGGACTACAGATGTGCACCACAACAACAGGCACTTTGTCTTATTCCTAAGGGAAAAAAAAATGCTTTTATTTTTTTTTCGATTGGGGAGAATTGTCTCTATAAAGTCCCTAGCTCTGTTGTTTATGATGTGGTTTTCAGCTTGGTGCTCCCAGGGATGTGATTTTCCAGTATACCAGCATGTCCAGGGAGCCTTGGCATCCTCTGATGCAGAGCTCCCGGGCTTTCAGAGAGGGTCCACACCAGACCTCATGCTGTTTGTATTACTAATCCTTATCTTCTTCCTAATCTTCTTAGTGCTTGCATGCTATGGTAAAAGAGATTCATTATGGTCCCACTCCCCACCCCCAAACACTTCCCAAACCCCATACCCACCCCCCAAAGAGAGTAAAACAAACATTACTGGCAAACTTTTTTCCTGCCAGTTCATAACCTTGTAGAGGGATAACATCAGGATGAGAGCTTTGGGTAGGGAAAACTGTGGAAATGAATGCTTGAATAAAAATAAAAAACAAAGAAAGGATGATATTCCTTTCTAACTGGGTGCTCTTGAAAAAGCATGAATTACCTTCTCATAGAGGGAAAAATAGAGTAAAATACAGCAGCATTTAAGGGATTTCCTCTCGTCAAATTGCCTCCGGTCCCTTAATTGTGTTGAAGCCTCACCGAGTACTTTGCTCACGGTCCCTAGGGCTGTGATTTGCATCCCTCTCTCCGGGTTGCAGTTGGTCAGAGCTGGCAGCTGTCTCAGTCCCACACTGGCTGAGAAAGGTAAGGATCTTTTCCTGGCTCTGGGAGAAATGCTGAGTGCCGACAGGGCGGGTGGGGAATATTGAGATAATTCATGCATCCGAGGCTTTCAGACAACTTTTCCAAACTTAAAGGAGTCTCCTAAAGCCATGTGCTTTCAAGGGAGCCCAGAGATTTCCTCTCTCCTGAGGTCTTGCAGAAAGAAGGCAGCTTACATTGTGGATGAAGTTTTGGATTGGGGGGCTGGCGTCCCTAGAGGGATCCCCCCAGGGCATTGCGTGCCTTCTGGGCACAGTGTGGAAGAAGGAAAGGCAGCCACAGGCATCAAGCATGGGTCACTGGGAATTCTCTTTGAATTTCAGTTTGAGGGGTAAAGTCAGTTAAAGGCACGCATGTCTGTGGCTGCAAGAGTAGGCGCCGATTCTTCTGATATTATTTCCACTCTGTCCGAAAGCTTTCTACTTCTTTGAATCCATCAATACAAATCATCACTTGTCTCCTTCGAGTCTGGAGACGTGCCCAGCAGATGCTGACACCATGCTGTCCTGTGGGTGCTGGAGAATTAGGGTGAATGTCATGCCCAAAGCCTGAGGGGGCTAAGGCTTTGGTGTCAGAAAGACAAATGTGCCCATGTATCCAGGGCACAGCTACACTCCTGCTGTCCCTGGTTATGGATTCAGCCTCCAAATGGCCATGAAAAGGGTTGCTGCTAGTCTCCCTAGAAATTTGCTTCCCATGCCTTTGGATTTGGTAATAGGAAAGCATGATCTTCAGCAGGATAGAACAGTTACTGGGCTTTAAGTAGAGAGAGGGAGAGAGAGAGAGAGAGAGAGAGAGAGAGAGAGAGAGAGAGAGAGAGAGAGAGAGAGAATGAGAATATGGCCTATGCTAGGAAGTAGACAGGAATTGCCACCAAAGGTGAGAGTTCTCAGGTAGGAAAACTGCTACTCTCTTAAGAACCTCCAATCAGTGTAGCTGGGGCTCTGATATCACCATCTTCCCAGGGGAATTTGGGCAAGCTGTGAAATGCCCCAGTTAAGCCTGCCCCTGATCTTCAACACCAAGTGACAGCACTCCTCGTGCCGATGGCTCTGTTGTTTAAGCCCCATGTTTCAAAACTGTGAGGACGGTGGTGGCCAGGGCCCCCAGGTGCCACCAGTTACCTCCCGTCCTCAGCATGCTGGGGCTCCCCCCAACTCAGCTAGGTCTCAGGGACTTTTCCAATTTACTTATATGGAAATGAATAAGCCCTCTCTCTGGCTTACATTCTAGGACTTCTGCTTTCTCTCTCTCTGTTAGAGTATCACCAACGTTACTGGATGAGGCTGGAAAGAGGAAGGTACCACAGAATGGGTGAGATGTTTGAGCTCCAAAGCCTGTACCAGTGGCTAGAGAAATCTAACAATCCCATAGAAGGAAAACAAAGATTGGCCAAGAGTCAGTGGCAATGTGTAGATTTGCTAGATTAATTGAAGAGAGTTAGTAACACTTGCACAGATTTTTTAAAAAATAGAGAATAGATGACTGTTAGCTGTGGAAGTATAGAGATGAGCTTATACTAGCCTCCAAATATATCTGCATTTTTTTTTCCTCAAGAGAAGACCTGGAGTTTTGTGTATTTCAAGTACTTTAAAATTTCAGAACATTTGTCTATAAGAAAGCACAAACCTATAAGGACATTGATGGTGGTGTGGTGGTGGGGAATAGACTCTTGTGTGTATGTATGTGGTGATGGAGGTTGAACCCGGGGCCTTGTTCATGGCAGCCAAGTGCTCCACCACTGAGCTATACCCCTAACCTGGAAATAGACTTCCAACTCTGTTATTGGAGAGTATGATGTGTTGAGTCGTATATGTTTGAATGTTAAAACATCTTGCTCCTTAAAATGGTCCAAGGAACGGAAGCCTAGGCATGGACATAGGTGGGGTGCCTATCCCAAACCTACTGGATCAGAATCTACATTTAACAGGCTCCGCCAAGTGATTTATGTAGCTGCTAATGACTGGGGTTCCAATCAAGGGTTTATTTCTTCCTGTGTGACATTTGTCAGGTTACCTAACCTCTCTGAGTCCCCATTTCCTCATTTATAAACGACTGAGAATTAATGTTAATGTGTAGCATTCCTTAATGGTATACCATGCTCATAGTAGGTGTTCTGTAAATAGCAGCAATGTTGATGTTGCTGCTGCTGATCTTAACATTTGCCAAAGTTACTCATCTTCTACCACAAGTAGTGAGCAATCTTGTTTAAATCAAGATGACCAATTTCCCCCCTTAACCACAAACATTAGTATTCCCCACCCTTTTTCCTGATGAATTAACATCAGACAAGACAGGTTTCAGCTCCATCACAGGCATTTAAGTAAAGAATACTGGGAAGACCTAGGAACCTGGATTTTTGCTGGCTGGAGGCTGGATTCAGCTGTCAGATGACTTCGCTGCTCTTCCTGCCTTCCTAGAGCGTCTGTCCCCCAGCCCTGTCCCCTCAGCTGGGTCTGCACCGCTGACTCTGGGATTCTCTTATAAAAATGCCCAATGGGCGGGAGGAAGATCTGGAGGTTGGCTGGTGGAAAAAATGAGTAATTCAAAGCAGCCTGCTTCGTAAATGTTGCAAGAGAAATAAAAGTAAAAGCCACTCCAGTCTCTGGGAACTCTGTAGAAATGATCCTGACTTATCATGTCACTGAGCAGAGTCGGGGGAAGCCAAAACTCGGAATCTGCTGGCAAGGAAAAGAAGGCAGGGGAAAAAAAAAAGTGATAGGGAGGGGTAGACCGGAGGGGGAGGGAATAAAAGGAGGAGGGCAGGGGAAGAGAAACGTCAGTTAGGAGCCTGCTGAGGTAGGCTAAAAGGGGAGCTCCTCCGGGATTCCAAAGCAGACCTACAGCGGAGCGTTTTTCTGTCATTGCTTTTCCGCAGAGGAGATCCCTGGCCTGTCATTTTATGGGCAGCCCTGCTGCGACCGGCTCTTTCCCAGAAGCGGAACAAAGACTCTCAAAGCTGCTGAGCCTCTTCTCGCAAGTCCAGTGGTCCCCTTGGTCATGGACTGCCCCTCTCTGAGGTACGTGTAAGTAGTTTGGGAACAAATCTTCATCTTCAGTTATTGCAATCTCAGCTTTGGGGAGACCACTTTGTTTTTTCCAGACATGGTGTCAAATATCCTTTATTTGGCCTAGCCGGTACTTAGGGTATCACTGAACAGCCGTGATTAATTTGGTGATTAAAAGTTACATGCAAATAGGCAGTTAATAATTTCGTTGCCCAGGGAGTGATATTTTGGCCTCCCAGGGCTGGGGAGAACCAGCGAGGTTTGGTTTGGGGTTGCATTTATTTTCAATCAATGCCTAATATTCAACAGATTAACTTCAGCAAAATGATCCCACGTGTCTGCCTGGAAACTCTTTCAGTAACTGTAACTTCTCCAGGATGTAAGACGCTGATTTAGCATGTCTGAGCAGCAGATGAGACTTCTCACGGATTACCCATAGACATATTTCAACCAGAGGCTTTTGATGAAGGGTCTCGAGTGGTAAAAGGATCCTGAAAATTTCAGGCTCCAAATATTTAGAAAGGGACAAGTTTTACACATAAGGGCATGGGAGGAAATGAAGTTGTCAAATTTTACTGAATATGTAGCATACTTATTTGCTTAAACATGTGATAGTATGCATAATATCAAAATTCCTTGTTGAATTTAAGAGGAAGTTTACGGATTTGACAGCTCATTATCCTAAATGGTTGATTTTTATCCTTAACATAATAAGAAAGCACAAAATTATACCTCATGGATTTTTTGAAATTTTTTTTTCTTGTCTTTCCTATTTCAAATGAATAGAAGGTTGCCACATTTTTAAAGCACAAATCCTAACCTCATTGTCACCAAATTCTTATTTATTTATTTTTGTTATATTGTCTACCTGCCTTGGGAGGATCAAAAGGTCCCGGGCACATGCTGCCCTGTGTTTAATAGTAACCCAGTAAAGATCCATTGGCAGCCAGTTGATAAAGAAAAGCATCGTCTGTACTCTGGCTGCTTGTCTTGACACTGATTTCGTGAGCTGTGAATGGGAGAGAGTTTGGAAAGAATGCTCACAATGCCCTGCGAAACCGGCAGCGCGTAAGCTGCTAAGCGTTGTGGAACTGCTTGTAACGTAGTCTCCTCTTGAATGAGGACATCTTTGGATTAGGATACAGGCTTTTCTGTGTTTAGAGAAAAGAGAAGCGATAGAAAAAGCGGAAAAGCTTATAAAAAACTTTTTTTGTAGATGGCCAGGGAATACGAAACACTGTAAAGTGCTTCCTGCTTTTTATATCTTCCCTGTCTCCATGCTTATCTGCTTCATCTTGCTTTTTGCCCAATGCAAAGAAAATGCAAAGTTAGGAACAAAGACATTGATTTGTATATGCAGCTGAGCATCCCGGGAAGGAGGTGCGTCTGCAGCTCTTTTCTTCCATATGCAGGGCTCGGTTTGGAACATTTGGCTGACTTCTCCTGTCTTCTTCTCCACAGTTTCCACCCTGGCGAGACATTCCAGATCTAGATTGTGAATCGACCCAGGAAGCACCAACTGTAAAAATGACTGAAGAGCCAGTGAAGGAGATCCTGGGGTCCCCCAAGCCTCCCACACCAGTGACAATAGAGAAAAGCCCCAAGGGCGAAGTGGTGATCAGCCCGGTGCCCCTGGTCACGGAGGTCCAGCTGCTGGCTGCCACGGGGGGCGCCGAGCTCTCCTGCTACCGCTGCATCATCCCCTTCGCCGTGGTGGTCTTCATCGCCGGGATAGTGGTCACCGGGGTGGCTTACAGCTTCAACTCCCACGGCTCCATCATTTCCATCTTCGGCCTGGTCCTTCTGTCCTCTGGACTTTTCTTATTAGCCTCCAGCGCCTTGTGTTGGAAGGTGAGACAAAGAAGCAAGAAAGCCAAGAGACGGGAGAGTCAGACAGCTCTTGTGGCAAATCAGAGGAGCTTATTTGCTTAAGACTGAATGAGACCAAATGGGAAATGTGGCTCAAAAACCTTGCTCTAACTTGGTGGTTGGAGTCTTCCAGACCCATCCTGAGAGGGAATTGCCTTGGCTTTGGAGCAGACTAGAAACAAATGGGGGGTGGGCTGAAGGCAGAGGCTGGAGGGGGTCCTCCCTGGAGAGCAATGACCAGTCTTCTTTAATGTCTTCATGTGAATGTCTTCTTCAACGACAACCTTAATCCTAAGGGCTATTACTAAGACAGAAGAATCTTCTTTCTCTCTGTGTAAAACATTTTGGGGGCCACAAAAGAGGCAGGGCTTCAGACAACAGTCAATTCACCTTGGAAAGCAGCCAAGAAATGATGAGAAAATAACAAGATAGTCCTGGCACACCAGAAACCTGCTCTGAGAGAAATGGCCCACACTCTTTAGCAAGTCGTATTATACAAGCGTTCTGCCAGTTGTCTGCATTGCCTCGGACTTGGCATACATCTATGAACTTTTTTCATAATTTGTTTTCAGAAAGTTGATTCTACGGCATTCGTTTTTATTTTTCACTTTCAGTAACTCATCACTGGTGGTACTTTATCTTGAAGAATAAACTAATATTTTTTATATTTTAACATTGGACAGTTTTATAAGATTGCCATGATATGTTTGAAGTAAAAATGAAAAGGCATAATCGATGACATGGGGGGAGGGTTAAATTAATATTAAAATAATCCAATATAGCACTTTTGATGACTTTTATATAAAAGTTTAATGTACATTTCATTCAAAATAATAAATACTCATTGCTGCTGAAACTTCTTAAACAGTAGTTTGTTTGGGTTATTTTTATCGCTGTCCTAAATTGGCCATCTGCCCTTATCTCGTTTACAAAGTATCAATAGTATTTTTCTCTAAGGGACAAGTTGCTTCTTCTTAGCTTTACTGGAATATTTTTACTTTTATATTTTCATTACTTGTAAAGAATAATGTTAATTATGTTACTATATTCCAAAGGATAATATGCCATTATAATTAGAAAGCCAATGTCTGAGGTAGAAAATGTTATAATGTTCTGTTAAGTGTATATTACATTTTTGTTGAATTAGTCATTAGTTATTTGCTTAACACATGTTTCTAAGCATCAGCTATATGGCCTGCACTAGGTAGTTTTGCAGACTGCTTACTCCATTCCAATACTATGCAAATAAGATTGCTGCTTGAATCTTCTGCCAACATTGAGCTATTTCACAGCTAAGATTTTATCCCATAACCCATAACCCCAGCCAGAAATATCCCTAATTCATGTAGTTTCCAGTACACTAAACCAGAGCAGAATGATAGGCATGAAGCCTTAAAACTTGGCACAAAACAAAACAAAGCCTAGGCTGGCATATTCATTGAACTGCATTCAATGGCTGAGCGTGGTGGTGCATGCCTTGTAATCCCTGTACTTGGGAGGCTGAGACAGGAGGACCACAGGTTCAAGGACAGCCTCAGCAAGTAGTGAGACTCTCATCAACCTAGCGAGACCCTGTTTCCAAATAAGAAAAAAAAATCAAACTGGAGGTATAGCTCGGAGGTAGAATGCCTCTGGGTTCAATCCTCAGTAACACACACACACACACACACACACACACACACACACACACACACACAGAAAGGCATTCTATGGAGGAATTTAATTAAATATGGCAGAGCTTTGGCAGTGACCACTCCCTGGTCCTCAGGTAGTTTGGGTCACTGGACACACACCTCCATGATTTTGGAGGTCAGATGGTAGTGCATGCAGATCAGGGCTTCTCTCACTCAGCTGCAAGTGAGGAAGGGTGTGTTTGACACTCCTCTTTCTTGCTCAAAGACAGTCAAAAGTTCCCCGTGGCTTTATGAAGAAATTTCTTAGGCAGGGCTCAAGGTTCTCCAGTCTCATCCAAACAGATGTATCAGCTTTCGCTCTCATTCCAGTCTCCAAGGTTCTTGTAAGTCCGCCAGACTGGACTGGTCCCACTCCTGCCTCAGGCTCCAGGTTTTCCTGCCTCCAATATCTCCCCAGCCTCCAGACTTCTCTTTACCCTCTCTTATGAGGTTTAAAGCCATCCTTTCCTCCATCTCCCTCCACCCAAATCCTGCTTCTCCTAGCAGTCAGCTCAAAGGCACCTCCTCCTAGAAGCCCTAGGAGGTCTTTCTGGGGTTTTTGTTGTTGTTGTTTATTTCTTATTTTTTTATCTGAAAGCAACTGCTCTTTCTTCATTCCTTATTCATTTCTTTTCTTAAGGTACCTTTCAGTTCCTATCATGTTGGTGGTATAAATGTTTTGTCCCCTTCCAAAGTTCCTAAAAAGTATATGATTCTCTCTCTCTCTCTTTTTTTTTTAAATTCCAATTTGATGAGTAAGGTAACATCTTGCACAGATAAGGTGCTAATGAACTCAGGGATGAAAAATTGAGAAAGTGAGTGCTTTCTGCAGACTAACCATCCATTCTTCTCTCTTCAAAGAAAATAGTTTGGTTTACAACTTTCTGAAAAATAGTTAATGCCACCTCACCCTGTCGCTACTGTAAACACCAGGTGTAGGTGAGCATTTACTACGTTTTGTACTTCTTCAGCCAGACCTCCAGGCCTTCGAAATGCTTGCAAACCCCATGAATTATTTCTGACCACCAGGGGGCGTCGTGCAGCTACCTCAGTCCACAAAGAAATACTATGGAAAGATTTAAATTGTAATGGCTAAAATGGGACCATATCTGGACAGAGTAATATCTGCCCTAGTTGTGAGGAGTTGGAGGAGATTCTCCATTTGGCCCACCCCTTCCCACTTCCCCAGGCCACTTTACAGTAGCTATCTCGAGGTTCTAGTAGAGAAAGACTTGGCCTGCCTAGGGATCCCTCAGCCACATTAAAAGGTATGCACCCCTGCAAAGCCATAAAGCACAGACATGGTCCTCACACTGTGAATTGCAACTCCCAGGAGGAGAATAAACTAAATGTGAATTATAATCACACTGATCTCATAACATGTCTTTATTTGGCAAGGGCTGTCTTCATACTTGGTTCTATTATACACAAATAAGCACATGTTAAATGTGTGCATATATATTATGCATCCATAAAAAGGTCATCTGGTGTCATCCTGGAGCATCAAAAACCAGTATATCACCTGGCAGGACTCCTCTCAGACCCACACACCACAGAGTGCACAGGAGTAGCTTCAAACCTTGTCCTACTCAATGGATTTCTGGCCCAGGTGAGAACCACAGATGCTGGGAAGCTCTTCTCTCCCCACCTGACCATCCTGGGTAATCTAGGGAATCTTGCCTAGAGAAGGTGCCCAGGGAGGTCATGTAGGTAGTAGAGAATATGGGGACCAGAGGACAAATCCAGGAAAGCCAAATCATAAATCTTCAAACCTACCTCCTACAAGGAGAGAGGGAGAGGGAGAGGGAAAGAGAAAGAGAAAG
Source organism: Graphiurus murinus (assembly GCA_004027655.1). Classification (NCBI taxonomy): domain Eukaryota; kingdom Metazoa; phylum Chordata; class Mammalia; order Rodentia; family Gliridae; genus Graphiurus; species Graphiurus murinus. Next base: position 15,271 of record PVLC010028036.1, read on the forward strand.
AGAGAGAGACAGAGAGAGAGAGAGAGAGAGAGAGAGAGAAAGAAAAAAGGAGAAAGATACATATACATATACATATACATATACATATACATATACATATACATATACCTTGGTCTCCTGGAAAATATAGTTTTAAACTAGAAAGAAGATCTGGTTAGGAATGCCAATTCTATTAAACTAGCCAGGCAAACTTAAGAAGCTGAGCTTCATCTTCAAAATAAGGTTAGTTATAAAGAAACTATTTCAATTTTATAAACTATTAAGTATCTCAAAGTTGCAAAATTGTCACTTATAAAATGTAATGGTGACTCCAGCTTCTTCTCCACTTAATATCCCAACTTGTAGTTCAGGATCAAGCAGTCCCTGTTTTGATTAAATGACCTTAATCAGTCACTTTAGCCATGACATTGTCCACAGACTTTCTAGGCCCAGAATAATCTGGGGAAAGCACCCGTTCTAAAGATGAATTGTAACTTAGATTTCTTAATATTGTTCTAATTTTCAGTGCTTTCACATGCTTTGGGTCATGGTAAAGGTGTACTTGATATGGAAATTGAAATTATGCCTTCAGTAATAAAGAGAGATCAGGAGAGAGGGAAGCCCTGCTTCCCACCTACCTAGATTCAAGCCAGTCTTGTCCTCAGTTGCCCTACAGAAAGGAAGACCATGGTAGATATCTACAGAGAAACAAAAGAAGTAAGTTCTTGATTCCTAGCTTTTGAGATTCCTGGGGCTTCAATCCAGTGACTTAAGGCCCATCTAAGGATTTTCATGGGTATTCTGGTTATACTCGATTTTGACATTGTTCCCTGACTCTAGTACAAGATTCAACTGCCCATGTTTTTAGTCAATATACCCCACCATACCCTGAGGCTAGGGGTGGAAGTGTCCACTCTGTTGAAACTGAGGCTGCTCAGTCCAGAGAGGTCTGGTGAGTTCTTCAACCATGTTATCACAGCGAGTGAGGCCTAGCAGTGGGATTAATGATGCATTATAGTCATTCTAGAACCTTTGTCCTTTTGAGCTGCTATAATAAAGATCCCCTAGACTGAGTATCTAATAAACAACATAAATGGGCTTCTCACAGTTCTGGGGGCTGAAAAGCCTGAGGTGCCAGCAGTTTCAGTGCCTGGTAAGAGCCATCTTTCAGCCTCCTGTGGTGTTCTCATCTGGTGAAAGCACAAAGGAGTTCTCTGGGGTCTCTTTGATACAGCCACTAATCCCAATCAGGAGGATTTCACCTTCCCATAGCCTAAACACCTCCCAGAACCCCTACCTCTGAATACCATCACATTCAACATAAGAATGTGGGGGACCCAAATATCCAATCTATAGCACCCCATTTAATGCTTAGACATAACAGAAATCATTTCAAATTTGTCTCTCTAGGAAAGGGAGGCAATGCAGGTGTTCTTACACCTGCTTTCAAAAACTCTGATTAAAGTATAATAAATAGAGAGAAAGGTGTACAGCTCAATAGATTTTCACAAACAAACCTGTGGAACTCACACCCAGATGAAGAAATTAAATATTGCCAGAACACAAAAGTTCCCTTTATATCCACTTCCAGGCACTTGTCTCTCCAGAGGGACCACTATTCTGACCTCTAACACTCAAGAGTAGTGCTGCCTATTTTTTTTTAGATTTTGCATACATAGAATCATAGAAGGTCTAATGTTTGTGCCTGGCCTCTTCTATGCAATATTATTTCAATGCGAGATACTCATATTGTTGTACAGTTATAAATTGTTCATTTCCATTGCTGCATATAATTCCATTGTACAAGTGCATCATTATCTGTCTATCCTTTCTCCTGTCGACAGGCATTTGTATACTTTCCATTTTCCAACTATGGAGGGCAGCACTTTTGGTAACCAGTCACATGACCCCCGACTCTTGGTATTTGATTGCTGTATTTCCCTCCACACTGTCCCAAGGTTAATCTGTATGACCAATAGAATATAGCAGAAGTGATGGTATGTCACTTCCAAAATTTGCTTATAAAGGACAATGAGGCTTTCCTCTAGGCTTCTCTGTCTCTCCAGCTGCTCTGGCGGAAGTCATCTTCCATGTCATGAAGACACCCAGGCAACTGTGCAGAGGTTCACCTGGTGAGGAACAGAGGCTTCCAGCCAACCAACCAGGGATCTGAGGCCTGCTGGTTCTGTCTCCTTGAGTTTTCTACGCAGTGAGGAATCAGTGAGTTTGAAAGTGAATCTTCTCCCACTGATAACCTGACTTGTTCTCACTGATGGCCTGATGGAAACCTCATGAGAGATCCCCCACCCCCTGCAGCTGGAACCATACAGCCAGAGCTGCATTGTGACTTTCTTGGTACCTAGGCACTTTACTTCTTGTGAGTCTGTTCCAATAAGAAAGAAAGATGAAAGAGAGAGAGAGAGAGAGAGACAGAGAGAGAGAGACAGAGAGACAGAGAGAGACAGAGAGACAGAGAGAGACAGAGAGAGAGAGAATTTTAATGACAAATATCATGGGGCTAGGTACAGCACTACTTCCTGCACCTAATGGACAAGGTGACCATGCACTGTACCCAGCCAAGTCATGCTCAGATTATGGACCCACAGAAACAGTGGGGTTAAATGATTGCTGTTTAAAGTTTCTAAATTTGGAGAAACAGGTCACTGAACTTGGCATGTTGGTGTACACCTGTAATCCTAGCACTTGGGAAGCTGAGACAGGAGAATCACAGGTTTAAGACCAGCAATTTAGTGAGATCCTGTTTCAAATTTAAAAAAATAAAAAGGGTTGAGGGTGTAGCTTGGAGGTAGGATACCCTGGGTTCATTCCCCAGTACAAAAAAAAGAGAAGGAAAGAGAGAAGTAACTGATATACTAATATGAAATTTCCTCTACATGGTTTTTGATGTATGCAGATGTGTACATGTTCCTGTGAAAAATAGCTATGTCGATTTACTCTCTTGCCAGTATGATGAGAGAGAGTGGAAGCACTGCATCTTCACTGATTTTTAATATTTTCCATCTTTTTAATTTTGGTCATTTCAGTGACTATATGTTTGCTTTTAAGAATCTCTTTGGAAAAGGGGCTGTGGCACCAGGATTTGGTCTGCATTAGGGCAGAGCAGGCTAGAGATCAGAAAAAATAAGTTTTATATTTGGGCTTTGAAGGAGCAAAGCAGCAAGAGATGTTTTCTAGATATTCTCTTGGAGACTAGCAGTACTGACCAAGCATTCACTATGCTCCAAATATGATTCTCTAAGCCATGGAATATCACATTTGATCTTCAGGACAACCCAGTAAAGTAGATACTATTATTGGCTTTACAGATAAGGAAACTAAGTCACAGATTAATCCAACTAATTGAGATGACAATGCTAGTGAGAATAGAGTCTGAGTTCAAAATCTAGGACTCACTCACCCATTATGGATATCCTGCCTGGTACTCACTGAACTTCCAATACTGATTTTGGATAAATGTTACAAGTAGAAGCTGAGCCACAGAGGGCCAGGAGTCAATGCTAAAGACTAAGGTCAGAAACAGTTCTGAGGAGCCAGGAATGAACCTGGAGATGATTACTAAATCACTTGCCATCTGCAGCCAGCCTTCTTAGGACAACCTCCATATGTTTGCAGCATTTTACAAATATCCAATCTCTTCTATTACCAAACATAGGACTGACTCAGGATCCCAGTCACATTTTCTGCCACCAAGTGTGATGCTTCCACTCTTAGTCTCCTTGAGTTTCTTGTGCAGGAAATTCAAGATTCAGAACATGAGCCAGCCTCAGCCTGACAGCGGAGGCAGGGTGAGAAAGGAATTGCATGGCAGGAATATTCTGCACACTTCAGGGAGAACCTGTCATGATGTGGATTTAGAATATCCCCTGAAGAGCTCATGTATTAATGTTCAGAGTTGATGTAACTAAGACATGAGGGTTGTAATCTTATCAGTGTAATAGATTTACTGAGTGGGCAACCTAGGTAGATGGGATGTGGCTGGAAGAGATAGGTCCCTGGAGATGTGACCTTAGTGATGGTGCCTATATCCTTGAATCCCCTTGTTTGCTTCTCTCTTGCTTCCAGTCCCCATGCTGTGAAAGCAGAACCTTTTCTCTCTCCATCTCTCTGCCTCCTGCCACCATGCCCTGAACTCCACTGACATAAGCAGCCTGGCATAGACTGAACCCCTGAAATCTTCAGAACTGTGAACAAATAAATCTTCCTTCCAGTAAGTTGTGTGCTCAGGTTTTTTTGTATCACAGCATTGAGAATGTTCACTGAAACAGAACCAGTGAAAACTTCCTGCAGGTGGTGTCTTGATAAGACCAGGATAGGTAGAAGAATTAGCCAAGTGAGGGGGCAAGGGGGAGTAATTAGGGATGGTTCCGGAAGGGACACCAGGAGTGAATGATGAAAGGTGGTGGAGAGAGCTAGCCTTCAACCTTTCCACCTCACTGGGTTATTGCAAGATGAAAATGAAAGAACTTGTTAAGGGAATTTATCAGTTGAAAAATTCTGTCCAAGCAAAGGGGTTAAATAGCAACATTATCCATAGGGTTCAAAGTTATGACCAGGAAATCAAATGTCCAACTGCTAATGGTGCACAAACACCTCAATCTATAAGTATTTGGGGTCCTTAATAATATCATTATAACCAAAATCTTTCTCCTCATTATTCCAGATACTGTCATCCTGAAGATTATATTACACTATGGTTAAAGTACCTGGCTTTAAAATTCAGCTATCCTACTTACTATCTGTGTGTCTCTGTACAGGTCAGTTTCTCTATGTGTCAATTTCCTTATCAACAAAAGGGAAATAATGCTGGTACTCTTTATAGGGGTGTATAGTATCGAGTTAATAGAAAAAGAGTGCTTAGGATGATGACTGGTGCTCAATGTGTTAAGGTATTAGGTAGTATTATTATGTCTCAAAGATTAGCCTAAAGTATTGCTTGTTGCTTTTTAGGTTTTTGTGGTGGTGGTTTGGGGATTTTGAGTTTTGTTTATTAAATAATAGAACTTGAGGGATTGTCTTGACTGGTGGTTTTCAAAAATGGCTGCGTGAGCACTGGTCATTCAGGAGCTCCAGAAAGACCAGGATTCCTTGATACTAACTACAGAGATTTGGCTCAGGAAGGTTGAAGTGGGACCCAAAATCTGTATTAAAAAACAAGCAAGAGCCAGGATTGGTGGTGTATTCCTGTAATTCCAATACTTGGGAGGCTGAAACAGGAGGATTGCTGGTTTGAAGCCAGCCTCAGCAACTTAGTGAGACCTTGTCTCACTAAAAGTAAAATAGGGTGACTTAGCTCAGAGATAGAACACCCCTGGGTTCAATCCTCAGTACAAAAAAAAAAAAAAAAACCAAGCAAACAATATGATATTGTTTCTCAATAGGTTTATAATAAAATAGGAGATTGATAACAATAGTGTCAGTAAGGGCAGAAATTCAGGTCCTATGGCCATAAAATTTTCATAAAATGTAAATGTACAGTCCCTTAATTCAGACCATTTTATTTCTGAACATATCTATCTAATAGATATAGATGTAATAAAACTACAATTGCTGGAATTGGTTTATATACACACAAACAACTTTTGAAACAATCATGATGCATCTATATTATGATCTATATTATGAGTGCTGTGTAGGAAATAATATAAATGAAGCAGGTTGGTAGGTACTGATATTAATTTGGAAGAGTGTCTATAATACATTAGGTGAAAAATCAAGTTTTAAACTAATTATAATTCAATGTCATGCTTATAAAATAAATTGGGAGTGTATTTATGTTTGTTTAAATAAGGAAAAAATAGAGAATGCACAGTGAATTGTTAAGAGTGTTTGCACAATTGGGTTGTTACTGTTACCAGTTTTTTTTT
>PVLC010028037.1:0-21362 GCA_004027655.1 Graphiurus murinus
AAAAAAAAAAAAAAAAAAAAAAAAAGGCTGGGGTGTAGCTTAGAGGTAGAACGCCGCTGGGTTCAACCCCCAGTACCACAAATGGTACAGTGCTTGCCTAACATGCACGAGGCCCTCGGTTTGATTCCCAATGCTGGAAAAAATTTTAATTTTAATAAAATAACCCCTTCCCTTCTGTGCTTCCCCCTTTCTTTTTTTTTTTTTTTTTGGTACCGGAGATTGAACCCCAGGGGCATTCTACCTCTGAGCTACACCCCTATTTTTTATTCTTTATTTTGATACAGGGTCTCACTAAGTTGTGGAGTGCCTCACTAAGTAGCTGAGGCTGGCCGTGAACCCGGATCCTCCGGTCTCAGCCTCCCGAATGCTGGGATTACAAGCGTGCGCCACCTCGCCCGGCTACTTTCTCTCTTTTCTAATGTAACATAACTTGCTCGCTTGAGTGCCCACTATGTGCTAGGTGCTGTTCACTGAACATATTTTATTTAATTTGTATATGTTTCTCACTTGTGGAAGGTAGAGAGAAAATAGGAAACATAAGGGACTTATGTGGGGGTGGGGGGAGATTTAGGTAGGGGAAGAACGAGGACTTAGGAAGGAAACAGTTCAAATAATACTATGTCAATGTGTGAAGGTAGTACTACAAATCTCCCTAACTTGTGTGAGGAGGGAAAGGGGATTAGGATGGGATGTGGAGGGAAGTAGACAAAGAATTGTGCACATGTATGTTTTTAAGACATGGAAACTCACTATGATGTGAAATTGCAATGCATCAGTAAAATAATTAAAATAAGTAAATATATATATTGTCTGCATATGTCAAAAAGTGAATATGGGCTACCATTGTAATAGGAAAAAACACATGAAAGCATGTTGTGGTGGCACATACCTGTAATTCCAGTACTTGGGAGGGTGAGACAGGAGAAGCACATGATTGAGGTCAGCCGCAGCAACTTAGCGAGACCCTCAGTAACTTAGTAAGACCTTGTCTCAAAATAAAGAATAAAAATGGCTGGAGGTATAGCTCAGAGGTAGAATATCCCTAGGTTCAGTCTCTAGTACAACACACACACACACACACACACACACACACACACACACACACACACACACACACAAAGCATAGTGAGACAAGCCTACAATCCCAGCTACTGGGGAAGCTAAGGCAGGAGTATTGCAAGTTTGAGGCCAGCCTGGGTAACTTAGTGAGACTGTCTTAAAAAAATAAAATAAAAGAGTTGGGGTATATATAGCTCAGAGTAGAGTGCCCCTGGGATCAATCTCTGGTACAAAAAAATATATAGATAGATGCCTCCAAAGTCAGCTTCCCTCCAAATGCCAGAGGATCTGAGGATCTGAACCTGCCCTCACATGGGGCTCCTCCCCAGACAGGGCCTCTCTTCCCATGGCCCCACTCAGTGTCTTCCTGAGAAATCCCTAAAGTCCAACTCACTGCTCTCAGTGGAGAGCCCAAGATCTGACTTCCCAGGATGCCTTGCACTGAGCACACCTTAGTGGTGACCCACACAAGAACTGAGGCCTGGGATTGGAGGCAAACTATACACACCATACAGAAAACAGTGATTTAGGTCCCTTGGGCCTGAATGTCAGAGGACAAGATGAGAGGTTGGGCTCTGGGAAAATGAGCTATGACCAATCAAGCATTTAAAAACCCTTGCTTGGGAATGGAGTAAAAAGCATTTTTGGAATTATTCAAAACATGCATCCCAATTCCTCAATGAGAACCAAAGCTGGGGATGTGACGTTTATAGGACATGTCAGTGGAAAAGATTACTTTTCTTAAAATACATTTGTTAAATGATAGGTGAAACAGCAAACGGATGGGAACCTACAACTGGGAGACATCACAGGAAGAGAGGAATATGATTTTTATTATAAACATATGCATTTTATTATTTCTCCCAGTGAGGATCAGGATTGGGAATCTGCAGCTGCGAGAGGGCAAGGAAAGAGAAGTATTTTTAGAGCTGTCACTTTAAAATATACCTTCTCCTGCCTGGCTGCAGCGCTGCTCTAAACAAGGCCCTCTTGGAGCCTGAATACTATGAAGATGAATATACAGAATATACAGAGAAAAAAAATGACTAGGCAGCTGCAGTTCTTCTTGCCTTCAAAAACACCATCTCTCTCTCTCTCTCTCTCTCTCTCTCTCTCTCTCTCTCTCTCTCTCTCTCTCTCTTGTGGTGCTGAGGATTAAACCTAGGGGCATTCTACCTCCAAGCTACATTCCCAGCTTTTCTTATTTTATATTTTTTATTTTTATTTATTTATTTTGGTACTGGGGATTGAACCCAGAGGCATTCTACCTTTGAGCTACACCCCCAGCCTGATTTTAGTTCTTATTTGGAAACAGGGTCTCACTAGGTTGATGAGTCTCACTACTTGCTGAGGCTGTCCTCAAACCTGTGTTCCTCCTATCTCAGCTGCCCAAGTACTGGGATTACAAGCGTGTGCCACCACACCCGGCTTATATTTTTTATTTTTATTTTTATTTTGAAACAGGCTCTCTCTATGTTGGCGAGGTTCGCACTAAGTTTCTGAGGCTGGCCTCGAAACTGTGATCCTCCTGTTTCGGCTTCCCAAGTACTGGGATGACAGGCATAGGTGACCATACCTAGCTTTTTATTATTTTGAAACAGGGTCTTGCTAAGTTGCTGAGGGCCTTGCTAAGTTATTGAGGGCATCCTTGAACTTGTGATCCTCCTGTCTCGGCCTCCCAAGTACTAGGATTACAGGCATGCAGCACCACACCCAGCTACACATTAAAATAGAGCTTGGCTTGTCACCAGACCCAGCTCTTCCCCCAGGCTTGGGCAATTGGGCCACTGTTCTCCTGAGTTTGAACCCTGGAACTCCTCAGACTCCCTTATCTCCCATAATGCTAGTCTTACTTGGTACTAAATCTTGTTGGTTCTATTTCCATAAGTTTCTCTGAGCACAAACATGAGAAAATACCAATAGGATTTAGACCTTTTTCATTTCACTTCTACCACTTACCCCATGTAGCTAGCAAGAGGATCAGACCCAGTTTAAAGAATGGGAAACTGAAGCCCAAAGAGGTGAGGCTTCTTGCTCAAGATGACACAGCTTAGAGGGAGTGGTGGAAAGGGGGATATGAATCTGGGTGTATCTGGCTTTAAAGTCCTTGCCTGTGCCAAGGCTTTGCTATCTCCACTTTCCCACTCCTAGCCTTAGCCAAGCACTAACCACATGTATCAGCCTGGATGGAACACCCCCACTCCTCCACTTCCTCTCACATACAGAGCCACAGCTATCTGCCACAAATCCTTCTTTCTTTGCATACTTGTCCTTCTGTAGTGTGCTCTGCATTGCCTGGGTATCCTATCCCAAAGTCCCCATGCTGGCATTTAACATTCTCCTGAGCCCACCTTTCTCTAACAATTACCCTCCCTCACTTCACCTTCCTTGATCTGGCCTATAATGGTCATACTCATTATCTTTTATCTCTTTATTTTCTTCTCAAACCTTCACTGATGACTCCAAAAATACGTGACCTCTTTCTGCCAACATCATCTGGGTGATTTGTATCTCTCACTTCTCTCCCCCCAAAACCAATATCATACTTCTCCTCAAGTGTCTGGTATCATACTAGGCAAAACATGGGTGCCCAGTAGTTCCTGGGCTGTTTTGACTTAATTCTAACAGACTTTCCTGAAAGAGGAGGGCTCATGGGAAATTAAGTGAATCCTATGAAAGCAGCTCCTGTCTTCATGGTGATGCCAGCACTTCAACAATCAGAATTGGCTGTTCCAAGAGCTGAAAGCACAGCATCTGACTGTTCAATCAAGTAATTTAGTCTGTTTGTCCCCTTAAGTCAAGCAGTCTCTTCCTGTGGCATCCAGAACCAAAGCCTGGAGCAAGGAGTAACAAACAATTTATTACTGACATGTCATCGCCTACATGGGACTGCTCTGTCAGCAAGGAGGTGATTTCTACAGCCACTTTGCAAATGACCAAATTAGGGGTTTACTGAATTGTTGACACTGACAGGCTCAACATTTTCATTTACTTCTCTTGTTACCCTTGGCATGTTTTCCATATTGGGAAAGGAAGAGCTCTCCCGGGATAGCATCTCCCTAGGGGCTTTAATATATACTTTGTCTTAATATTAAGGTCTTCTTTGGTTCCTAAGAATCTCTACCCCTACCTCTGCCTCCCAACAGGGTCTCAGACCTGTGAGCAACATTGAAGCCCACGTCATATTTTGGCCCTTGCTTTCAAATCATTTCCTAGTAAAATATTGTCATTTTGAGAAACAATTCTGCCAGGAAGTCATTTCAGGCAAAAATCAAATCCACAGCACTCTGCACAAATAACAAACAGCCTGCAAAAGCCCTTCAGTGGGACTCCAAAAACTGCCATTTGGAAAGGAGGTCAGGAAGTGGAGCATAAACATCTGGTATTCTAAAAGGCTGGCCTGGGGGCTGTGTGCAGATGTGAGAAACCAGTCTCTAAGACCCAGCCCCTGAGCACCTTCTCTTTACTTTTTCTCAGGACTGATTGTTGGCTACCACGGCACTGAGTCACCCAAACCTCTATTAACACTGGAAACACTACTCAAACAGATGGAGTATTTATCAAGGTGATGGGCCATTTTCACTGGTTATATCTCTTTACTTTTAATTAATTAGCCAACGTGCTAATTTGTTCACACTGACTCCTGGGGCTTTTTTTTTTTTTTTTTTGCGGTACTGGGGATTGAACCCAGGGGAATTCTACCTCTGAGCTACACCCCCAGCCCTATTTCTTATTCTTTATTATTAAGTTGCAGAAGGCCTCAATAAGTAGCTGAGGCTGGCTTCGAACCCGGATTCTCCTGTCTCAGCCTCCCAAGTACTGGGATTACAAGTGTGCACCACCACACCCGGCTCCTGGGGCATTTTCCAAGAAGATATTTACATGGTAAGTCCCACACCTTTCTTTCCTGAAATCAGTGTGAAAACACTTTGGCTCCTGCAGTGTCTCAAAAAGAAAATAATGAGACAGGAGGATCATAGGTTCAAGGCCAGCCTCAGCAAGTAATGAGACCCTGTTTCAAAATAAAAACAAAATAGGGCTAGGGTGTAGCTTAGAAGTAGAATGCCCCTAGGTTCAATCTCCAATACCACAAAAAATAAAAATAAAAATAAAGAAGAAGATGATGATGTTCAGGACAACAATGGGCTTTTCTCGAACAACTTCCATTTGAAGGGTTTAGCATGTTTTAGGAAAGTCACCTACTTAATGTCTCCTGACACACCTGCTTCCTGAATAAGAACCACCAGATAGTTCTCCCTGGATTAAATGTTGCCTCATCTAGAGTATTGTTCCCATGTGGAAACTGTAACTACTGGAGCTGCAGGTTAATGGACAGTTTTTGGTTAACTTCCAAAATTTTGCTTAAAATATGAGAGCTTCATTGAAGGACCATTGGATCACAACCTCCTCTGTTTTCCCATCTATTATTTGGAAATACGATGCTTCGAGGCCTGTGTACTTAAGTATAATCTATGATTTCTAAGGTACCTTTACTTTTCCACTGGCTGGTTTCAAATACAAGAACAGGATGTTGTGTAGATGGTTGGGTGAGGATCCCAGCCAGCCCAGAAAGCATATAGAAAGTGGAAGCAGAGGCTGACTGCATTCTGACTTGATTGCTAAAAGTTCCCTAGATATTAACCAAGACAACTGGTGAATCTCCTATAGCCCTACTGCCACCCTCCAGGACCAAAAGGGATGTAGCTAGATCCCAAGAGCTAAAGCAAAGTAAGAAAACCCAGCCACAAGTATAATAAGGAAAAAGTAGCCATGCCTGGTAGCACACATCTGTAATGCCAGTACTTGGGAAGCTGGGCCAGAAGGATCGGAGAATTGAAGCCAGCCTCAGTAATTTAGCAAGATTCTCAACATTCTCAGCAACCTATCAAGACCCTGCTTCAAAACAAAAATTAAAAGAGTTTGGGGTATAGCTCAAAGGTAGAATGTCCCTAGGTTCAATCCCCAGTACCGAGAGAGAGAGAGAGAAAGAGAGAGAGAGAGAGAGAGAGAGACCCAAGGGAGGAAAGATGCTGGAGGACATCATACCTGACATGATCTCAATCTTCTTCCCATCATTCAACTTCATAATGCACGGAGAATTCCCAGAGTCCATCTTATGCTTCACCTAAAGGTGCTTTTCCTGTCACTCTATCAACAAAATGATTAGGCTAAGGAAGCTTAACTTCAAGTGGATTCCTTGAGTATTGGCCTCAGCCTCCTGAGTAGCTGGTTACTTATTTTCAAGTGCTGAGGATCAGACCCAGGGCTTTGCACATGCTAGGTAAGCACTTTCTCTCTGAGAGCCAGCCCTCCATTTCTAAGGTTACTCTTAATCTCCCTATTGATCTCATTCATTTCCATTGTTCAGGTACTTCCAACACATCAAATAGCTCTCAAATCATACAAGCTCCAGAACCATCTTATCAAATGCCGACTGGTGATGAGTTTTAATTCCACCTAGATATCCCACTGGCCCTCCAAACCAGGAAATCCAATTTGAAGCCCTCTCTCCAACTTCCCACTCTCATCCTGTTTCTTTGCCTATCTTTCCTCTGTCGATTGATATTACTAACTTCTCCCAGGCACCTGAATCCAAAACTTCGGAATCACTTTTGATACCTTTTTGATTTTCCACATTCCATTGGTTGCCTAGAACTGTCCATTCCACCTCCTCAGTATCAATGGTTGGTAATTCCATTCTCTCTATACATTTTGGTGGTCATTTATTTATGTCAACTCTACCTGCTGCCGGGCATGGTGGTGCACGCTTGTAATCCCAGCATTTGGGAGGCTGAGACCAGAGGATCCGGGTTCGCGGCCAGCCTCAGCAAAATAGTGAGGCATTCCACAACTTAGTGAGACCTGGTTTCAAAATAAAGAATTAAAAATAGGGCTGGGGGTGTAGCTCGGAGGTAGAACACCCCTGAGTTCAATCCCCAGTACCAAAAAAAAAACAAAAACAAAAAAAACCAAAAAAACTCTACCTGCTTAACAGTTTCAGCAGCTTTCTTCTTTTTTCACCTCCCAATTAGGCACATTGGTACACACATGTAATCCTAGAAACGTGGGATACTAAGGCAGGAAGATTCCAAGTTACAGGCCACTATGGTCAACTAGGCAAGACCTTTTCTCCAAATAAAAAATTTCAAAACGGGTGGAGGATACAACACAATGATAGAATGTCCCTAGGTTCAATCTCCAATATCACAAAAAAAAGAAAGAAAAGGAAAGGTTAGAGGAAGGAAGGAAGGAAGGGAGGGAGAGAGGGATAAAAACTCTCCCAGTTGCACTACTTGAACAGTCACTACTTGAACTGATCTCATCACTTCCTCTAGGTAGCTCTAATCTGTGTTCCATACTATACCCAGAGAAGGCTACTGGATTCCCTGGACTAACCTGCCAGAATCTTCCCTCTATCATAAGTTGTTCCAGTCAGAGTTCTTGCAACTATAATCTAAAAGATTGACAGCGTAATTTTTTTTTTGTGGTACTGGGGATGGAACCCAGGGACATTCTACCTCCGAACTACACCCCCAGTCCTATTTTTATTCTTTATTTTGAAATAGGATCTCACTAAGTTGCAGAGTGCCTCACTAGGTAGCTGAGGCTAGCCTCGAACCCGGATCCTCCGGTCTTAGCCTCCCAAGTACTGGGATTAGAAACGTGTACCACCATGCCTGGCTAAAATGCTCTTGGAATTTTTTTTCGGTACTTGGGATGGAACCCAGGGTCATTCTACCTCCAAGCTACACCCCTACTCCTATTTTTTGTTCTTTATTTTGAAACAGGGTCTCACTAAGTTGTGGAGGGCCTCACTTAGTATCTGAGGCTGGTTGAGAACCTGGATCCTCTGGTCTCAGCCTCTCAAGCGTGCGCCACCATGCCCAGCGACAGTGTTATTTAGAGGAAAGATTTATTTTCTTACAGATTCAAGTTCAGTCCATGTGAGACTGGGGACCACAGATCTCAGGGCAGGCATGGTGGTGGGAAACAGAGAGAGGGAGAGCACATGGACTGTGCTCACATCATGGAGGCTGGAAGCAAGAAAATGATCAGGGGAAGGAGAAAACATATGAAACCCAAGGCCACACCGCCAGGGATTCACTACCTCTGTTCACACCCTACTGGCCTATTGGATACCACCCAGGTAAGGTAGGATTATAACCACTGTTGGGATTACAAGCCTCAAGACTCGATTATATCAACTCCAAACACCAATTTATGAGCTCTTTAAGGGGCCATTCTATACCTAACCATAGCATAAGTCAGTATATATATATATTACATATTATATGTTATAATTATCTGTCTACACCTCAATGAGTCCCCCACTGTATTTTGAGCTGCTTGAAGGCAGGCTCACTCTTGCATCTGACTCGCCTCATTCATTCTGATTAAATTAATGTATATGCTTCTGTTTGGTTATATCTAACAGGACAGCAAGGGACACTGTCTCCATACCTACCAGAATGTCTAAAAATTTTAAAGGCAGGCAATACCAAGTATTGGAGCAACTAGAAATCTCTTACAGTGCTAAACAGTGTATAATAGGCACAAATATATTGAAAAACTCTTTGGCACATGTATATTGACAGATACACATACATAAATCTGATGAACCAACAAAATTCACTCCTATATTCTCAGCGTAAATATATGCACATGGAACAACATTAACCACCCAATCAACTTTTCAGACCCCCTCATGGCAGCCTGGAAGCAGCAGGAGACAAGAAGAGGCTTATAGGACTAGATGTAGTCCTCAAGACCCTGTCCCAGTGACCTACTTCTTCCAGCCATTACCCACTTCTGAACCATGCTACACTGAGGAGACCATGCTTCCAACACATGGGCTTTTGGGGGACATTCCAGACCCAAACCATAACAAAGGGGAACTGTAACAAGCCCTGACTGTTCCAGGTAGCTTCTCCCTATCCCAGGATGCCACTCCCAGCACATTCCATACTTACTTATTCTGTGTGTGTGTGTGTGTGTGTGTGTGTGTGTGTGTGTGTGAGAGAGAGAGAGAGAGACAGACAGAGACAGAGACAGAGAGACAGAGACACTAGGGATTGAACCTAGAAGCAGTCTACCTCTGAGCTATTCCCCAAGCCCTATTTACTTTTTATTTTGAAACAAGGTCTCACTAGGTTGCTGAGAGTCTTATTATTTGGCTGAGGTTGGCCTCTAACCTGTAATCTTCCACATTTACTCAGTGTGTGTGTGTGTGTGTGTGTGTGTGTGTGTGTGTGTAATACTGGGAATTGACCCAGAGGTGTTCTCCCTCCAAGCTATACCTCCAGCCCTATTTTATTTTTATTTTGAAACAGGGTCTCAATAGGTTGATGAAAGTCTCACTACTTGCTGAGGCTGTCCTCCTCCATACTTTTCTTGAGGACCATAAGCAAGAAAGGGGGAAGAACTGGGTGAGTCTAAGGCCACTGGAGAATTATGTTAAAAAAGACATTTTCAGCTAAAAGAAAGCTAAGAGAAGTCATTATCAGTAGCCCTGCACTATAATAAGTAGGAAGTGCTTTAGACAGAAGGGAAATAATATCAAAGGGAAACATTCACATTCAGGAAGGAATGAAGAACATCAGCAATAACATTCAAATACAAAAAATCAGTGCTCAGAGGGATTTATTTAGTCAATTATCTGATATAAAATGTTGCAAGTAGCTTAAAGTACTTTTTTTTTTTTTTTTGCGGTACTGGGGATTGAACTCAGGGGCATTCTACCTCCGAGCTACACCCCCAGCCCTACTTTTTATTCTTTATTTTGAAACCGAGTCTCACTAAGTTGCGGAATGCCTCACTAGGTAGCTGAAGCTGGCCGCGAACCCAGATCCTCCGGTCTCAGCCTCTCGAATGCTGGGATTACAAGCGTGCGCCACCACGCCCGGCTCATTTAATTAATTTTTTTTTGCAGTACTGGGGATTGAATCCAGGGGCATTCTACCTCTGAGCTACACCCCCAGTTCTATTTTTTATTCTTTATTTTGAAACAGGATCTCACTAAATTGCAGAGAGCCTCACTGAGGCTGGATACAAACCTACTATCCTCCTGTCTCAGCCTCCCAAGTACTGGGATTATAAACATGCGTCACCACGCCCGGCTCCATATTTTATTTTTTATTTTTGAACAAGGTTTCACTAAGATGTGGAGGGCCTCACTAAGTTGCTCAGGCTGGCCTCAAACATTTGATCCTCCTGTCTCAGCCTTCCAAGTACTATAATTACAGGCATGTGCCACCACACTCAGCTCAGATTTCTAAAACACTCAAGAGGCCAAGTTTCCAGCTAGGATACCTGAAAGACTTCTGTCTTGGATACACTGCCGTATTTGTATTTATCTTATTTTCCTTTCTAGACCATAAGATTAAAAGGCCAAGAATCATATTGCATGAGTACGAGTGTTATATATGAGAGAAAATGGCATATAATTAGTGAGCACAGGCTCTGAAACAGGCAGCCCTGCCTCTGGGCCCAGTATTTCCACTAAGTTCGTGGGCCAGCTTAGGCTGGCAGGCCACATGATCTGTCTCAGTTTCTTCATTTGTGTTACTACTACAGTGGAAACTGCCTCCCAGGATTGTAGGAGGATGAAATGAGTCCGAATCCAATATATAACTGGTAAATAATAGGCACTAGCCAGGCACCATGGTGCATGCCTATAATCCCAGCTACTTCAGAGGCGGAGGCAGGAGGATCTCTGGTTCAAGGCCAGTCTGGGCAATTTAATGAGATTGTCTCAAAATAAAAAAATAAAATAAAAAGGACTGGGAATGTAGCTCAGTGGTAGAATGCCCCTTGGTTCAAACCCCACTACTAGGGGGGAAAAAAGCAATAATCATAAAAAACAGGCACAAAATATATGATCATTCTTTTCTTTTTTTTCCCCATGGTGCTGGGGGTAGAACCCTGAGCCTCACATAAGCAAGGAACTGGTCCTACCACTAAGCCCTACCCCCAGTCACTCCTTTCCCTTGTAATCTCCCCACCCCCAGTGCCTAGCTGGAGACTAGCACATTTTACTAATGGGCTCAATGAATTCATGCTAAGGTGAATGATCACATTAATGGTCCTAAATATAGTGCATTTTTAATAAATAACTTACTATTCTTTCCATTTTTTCCAAATATCAAAGCAAATCATCCTTGTTATGAAAGATTTTGGAAAACACAGTAAAGTATAATGAAAAAAAAAAAAACCTGAAACTTTGCTACGATAGCACTCCCCAGTAATATAACATGTTGATGTTCATGTTTTGGAGTATTTCCTTCCAAATTTGTGTGTATATCTATGCAATAATTAGCTAATATAACTGTTGTTTCACACAAAAGCTTGATCTCAGAAGAAAGCAAGCCAGCTGGATTTCCTTCCTTGTTGAGTACTGAGTGTGGGAGTGCTGGAAACCCAGGCCTTGAAACCAGACAAACTGAGACATTTCCCTGATTTCATAACTAGCCTCTCTTACTCAGATCTCCAAATGGTGCATGTGGTACAACCATACTTTCGAAGACTATATAGCAAAGGAAAAGGGGTGATCTCTCTTCTTGTCTGTGATAAAGGGTCATGGCTGACACCCCTACAACAAAGGACAGATTAACAAGGGAAAAGCATAACAAATTTATTTGATCACAGTTTTATGTGACATGAGCCTTCTGAAGGAGGACCCAGAGATCTGGAGTGAACTATCTGTTTTTATGCTTTGGTTTGATGAAGCATGGACAGCTGTGTAGAAATGTGACTAAACAAAAGAGTGTGATCTAATGCTAAATGCTGAGTGGGGGCAACCCAGCAAGGCCTGTCTGTTCAGATTCTTCCTGGCCTTTCTGTGCAGCATTCCTTCTTCCAGATATAGTGCAGGACCCCTTCTGGAATGGGGGTCTCATGATCTTCTACCAGACAAGTAGGTCAGAGAATTTCTTTATGACTATCTCCAAGCAGAAAGGTAGGGGAAGGATGGAGTGATATTTTTAGGATTTATGATTGGCTTTGGGGGAAAAGGATCTAGTTACTGTTACTTGCCTTGGGAAAGATAAATTCTAGTTTCTATGGTTTGCCTTGGGCAGGGAGAAAGAAGGGAACAGGAGTTAGAGAACAGTAGAAAAGAAGGGAGAAACTTTGTCTCTGAAGCTTCTTTGGATGACATTGCTTAGGGGTATGTTTTTCTGAGCTCTAATGGCTATATGCAAAATAGGTGGTAAAATCAGAACACATTTGGACTGGTGACCAAACACAGCCCATATTCCAAACCCAATTCCTTTTTTTTTAGGGAAATAATGAACAGTTAAAGAGAGGGGTTAGGAGGTAAGTGCCTTAACTTTAACTTTGCCACAAACTCTAAGCCCACTAGAGTTTCCACTTTAATTGGAACAAAGAAGAGACACTTGAAATTGAACAC
Organism: Graphiurus murinus; assembly: GCA_004027655.1. NCBI lineage: Eukaryota > Metazoa > Chordata > Mammalia > Rodentia > Gliridae > Graphiurus > Graphiurus murinus. The sequence goes on from PVLC010028037.1 coordinate 12,467, forward strand.
AGGATACATTCTTTCATTGATCTAGGGAAGAGTTAAGCTTGTTTAGGCAAATAGAAATCCTCGAAATCTCACATTCGCTATGCTGGTCCTAAGAGGAATTGGAGACTGGGGGTATATATCAGTGGTAGAAAGTAAGTTTAGCATGTGCAGGGCCCTGGGTTCAATCTCCAGCCGCCCCCTCCCCCCCCCCACACCCTCAGCCACTGCAAAAGCAATGAGGCAGTAGGAAAATTCAAGACATCAGGCCTTCAAATTGCTGAAGATTTAGGAATCAGAATATTTGTTAGGCCTTGCTCAACAGCCTTCAAGGACAATCTATTCAGAGTGAGGCTGAAATTCTGGCAGCTCTAGCCCTGACTCCTAAAATAATTTGGAGCTCAGGGCCACTGGTATTGCTGGTCTTTCTTTGCCCAGGCCTGAACCCAGGCTTTCATGATCTGGAAAGATGCTGCTTCTCTCTCTTCATCTAAGTCTAGTTCTCTACCCTGAGGGCTCTGGGTTTGAAGTAGGAAGGCCTGGTTTTGAATCCTCTTTTCTACTGCTTGTAATATATAGGCGTCCTTGCCTGTGACAACGAACCTCTCTAAACCTCAGTTTCCACATCTGTAAAATGAGGCTAGTGAGTCTACTCTCCTTATTATGAGGATTCATTAAGACAATCTCCAAGAAGTGGCAGGGCACAAGGAAGATGTTCAATAAATGAGAGGCAGAGAGGTTAGGGAGGTAACTCAGTGTATAGTTTGTGCTTGGCATATACAAGGGCCTGGGGTTCATTCCCAGCATGGAAAATAAAGAGAAACAGAAAAAGAGGCAGAGAGGTGTGTTCCCTCTCCCATACCTGATACACATTCTGTCTTGTCTTTTTTCTTTTTTGTGGTACTGGGGATTGAGACCAGCACTTTTTACTTTTCATTTGGAATTATGATCTTGCTGGGTTGCCCAGGCTGTACTGAAGTTGTAATCCTCCTGCCTCAGCCTCTCTAGTAGCTGGGATCACTGGCCTCTGTCATTATGTCCCACAACAATAAACATTATGAAAGGATGATACTCTGTACTGTGGGAAGGGTAGGACTAAAGGGCACTTTCACCAGGCTGGCGGTATAGCTTAGTGATAGAGCCCATGAAAACTGAGTTTGATCCCCAGCACTACAAAAACAAAAGCAAACACACACAAAAAACCACACTCTCATCCACTATAGGTAAGAGGTTCAAACCTTTGGAAAGCAGTTAGGCATGATTTATAGAACTATAAACATAAACATATGCACTTAACTCCGTATTTAAATTTCTAGGAGAGAACTTTAAGGAAATAGTGAGAAAATTTCGTGAAAAGGCTTTTTATATGGGGGGCTGCTGGGGATTGAGCTCAGGGGCATTCTAACTCCAAGCTACACCCCTAATCCTATTTTACTTTTTATTTGCTAAGTTTCTAAGGGCCTCACTAAATTGCTGAGACTGACTTCCAATCTGTGATCCTCCTGTCTCAGCCTCCTGAGTACTGGGATTGGATTACAGGTGTACACCACCATGCCTGGCTTCATGAAAAGGCTTTATGCTGATATATATTCATTATAGTTTAAGTTTTAACAGAGAATCATTGGAAAACAACTAAAGAACCAACAAGAAAATTCTAAAATAAGTGATATTAAATTCACTGTATGTAGTCTAATAAAATAATAACTATGAGTGATCTATATAGAAAATTATAATAAACTGGGCATGTAATGATATACCTAGAAACTTGAGCTGGGTATAGTGGTACACACCTGTAATCCCAGTACTTGGGAGTGATGTAGGATAGAAGAAATAAGTAGGCAGGAAGGAGACAAATGGGAAGGAAAAGTAAAGACATCACTTTAATATAAACACCTGGAACTGAAGCGCGGCAGCCTCCATTCCACTTTTGGAAGTTCCTTAGGCCCTGCCCCCCACCTAGGAGCCTGGGCCTAAAAGGACACCGGAAACTCACAGCCAAGGTCAAGACCCATCTTGAAACCTGAGAAAGAGGAAGGGCTCAATTCAAACCGCCTACCCAATTTGGACCGCCTACCTATCCTTCCACCTATACCTGAAGAGGGAGGAGGTCCAGACTTCTTCTGTGCCCACCCCTCTTAAAAGTGTATAAAACGGGGAGCTTTGGGAAAAAGATCCCTTTTTCTCTTTGGACCTGGGAAGCGCATCTGGACAGGAAGATGTCCGCTCACCTGTTTTTCTCCCCCAGCCCCTTATTTTCCTAAATAAATTCCTACTTTTTGTTCCTGACTGGTACGTGTTAAAATTCTTTTTATCACAGATGCCAAGGATCCACGAGTGGGACCCAGTTATCCCACAACAGGAGGCTGAGACAGGAGAATTGCAGGTTTGAGGCCAGGCTCAGCAACTTAGTGAGACCCTGTTTCAAAATAAAAAAATAGGGCCAGGGGTGTTGCTCGGAGGTAGAATGCCCCTGGGTTCCATCTCCAGTACTGCAAAAAAAAAAAAGAAAAAGAAAAAAAGGGCTGGGAATGTAGCTTGGTGGTAAAGTGTTTGCTGTGGGAGGCCCTAAATTTAATCCCCAGTACAGAGAAAGACAGAAAAGAGAAAAGAGAGAGAAGAAAAGGGAGGAGGAGGAAGAGGAGGAAAGAGGATTTATAATAATCCTAAAAAACTAGGTACAAAAAAGTGTGTGTCTGTGTGTCTACATATTGGGAAAGGACTGAAGAAATTTTAAAAAGTAATATACCATCAATGACTATATTTAAGAGTTGTAATTATGAATAGAGTGGACTTTTTCCTTTTCTCTGCTTTTCAAAATTTGTATAATGTGGTTATATCCCTGTTATAAATATATTAAATTTATATACATTCCTTTTATAAACATATATCTGAGGTCTCCGAGGAATTGAGTTCTGAGCAAGAGATTCCTTTCCCAAAGAAAGGCCACCAAGCAGCAGCCCTCTGCCCATGCCATGTTAATCAAGCTACTGAGAAACCAACCCTCAAAGGGACTCTAGTCTTTTTTTTATTTACTCATTTTTATGCAGTGCTGGATGGAATCAAGGGCCTCTCACATGCTAGGTAAGTCCTTATCCATTGAGCTACATCTCTAGTCCAGAATACTATTTTTTAATTCCCTAATCCCTAAGTCAGAGAATGGAAGGTGGGCAGAGTGTGTGCCCACCCTATGGAGGAAACACTTGCTAAATCTTGGGCTTAAAACAAGACACCGGGAGGGGTGGTAGAAATGGGAGGCTAAGAGGAGCTCTGTCCCTGGGGAGGTGCTCTTGTCAGCCACAGCCCCAAGATAAAACAAGCAGTCCCTTTTAGCCCAAGTTTTGCTCAGTGCTGCTTTGGGAAAGAGACGTTCAAGTAGTTAGGGAGAAAAAACCTGTGTGGATAGGCTCTTTTAGAGATGAGGAATTGGGGCAATACTTCCCAGGAAGAAAGTTTTAGTGGCAATTTGGAAAACTGAAAGAGGCAATTCAGGTGTGTGTGCTTAGCAGTGATTGAGAATTGGGGTTTTCTCTATGCTGTGGACTGGATTTCTAAAGGAACTGGATTGTGTTCCGGATGTTGTAAGGCTGGAAAAGACTTAGAGGAGAAAGCCGGAAAGGAATTAAATTATCCTGATTGCTGCCTACTATATGCCAGACACTTTTAAATCATTATCCTTTTTAATCCTCAGGGTAACTCAGGCAGGGAAGTATTGCTGTCCTTGATTTACAGAGGAAACTGAGACTCAGAGAATAACTACCCTTGTTTATATACTGGTGAGTGGCAGAGTCAGGGGGTGGCCCTGTCTTCTAGGTCTAGGCCAATACCTTTCTCATGAATTTGAGGAAGCCCAAAGCCAGAGAGGGCTACTGATTGCACCTTGTTGTATGTACTGCCTATCAAAAAGAGGGTAATACTGGAAGACAAGCCCTCTGATTCCTGACCCAGCACTTTTCCCACTACCCAGCAAGGCCCAGCTCCTTTTTCAGGAGGCCCCTGCCTTACCTACTCCTGTATAGACTTCTCTTTTCTGCGGCAACTCCTGTTTGATGCCTCTCTGAGTTTTTTGTAATTCGGAATTTATTATTATTACTATCACTATTATTTTTATTTCACTTATTGTTCATTTCTGTATTTCCTCCCAGGCTGAGAATATTTGTTGAAATAAAGAACATGTAACTGAATACATAAAAGCTGTTTGCCCTGGGGCGTTGTGTTTGAAACTGAAGTAGGCACGACCATTGAGTGTATTATCTGGATGATATCTAATACCACCACTTCAGAGTGTGAGAATGAACCTTTTTCTTAAAAGAAAAAAAATCAGAAAATAATACTGACCTTCCTAATGTTTCCCAGCACAAAGAAATCCATCCACTGTAGATTCCAAGACAGACCAGACCAATATGTTGACATGCTGGGCTCAGATTTCATTCCTGAAAATCTGGAAACTTGTGCTGTATAAATAACATGATCTTTTCCTTCGTTGGAATAAGGGGGGAAACAATTGCTGGCAGATCTCAGGGTTTGCCCTCCCCCTAACTGTCCCGCAAGTCCTAACAAGTCCCACAAGTAAGGACTCGCATATTTTCCATTTGAAGAGTTTTGAAATGTTCTGGAAATCATAGGGGGGTAGGGGAGAACCCAAATCCTCCTGAGAAATTGAGGGAAGGGAATTTTTTTTTTTTTTTTTTTTGCGGTACTGGGGATGGAACCCCAGGGACATTCTACCTCCAAGCTACACCCCTAGCCCTATTTTTTTATTCTTTATTTGGAAACAGGGTCTCACTAAGTTGCAGAGGGCCTCATGAAGCCGCTGAGGCTGGCTTCGAACCCCTATTCTCCGGTATCAGCCTCCCAAGTACTGGGATTACAAGCCTGCACCACCACGCCCAGCTGGAAAGGAAATTTTTCAAAGATAAGAACATAAAGGGAAATATGTCTTTAATATATAAGTTTAGATTAAAATAGTTAATGGTACTGGATAGTTAAATTTTCTAGCATAGCCTTATCAGGTATGGAAGCACTGTTCCCATTTCTCAGAAGAACAAGCTGTTGTACGGGGAAGGTATTGTCCAAGGTCATAGAAGAAACTGGGTTGCTTGATCTTCTATTCACACTCACACTGCTTTGGGCTGGTAAGGAGATCTAAACACTATACTTTAATAATGGTAGAACAAATTTCTACCTAAATTCACCTCAATTCCTGGTAAAAGCATTCATAATACCAAAGTTATTATTAGAAGTTGTTATAATTTTAAACATGTATGAATGTCTTACAGTAGCATTACATTGTCTACTATTTAAATTTCAGTCAAAGTGGCACATGCCTCTAATCCCAGTACATGGGAGGCCAAGACAGGAAGATCTCGGGTTTGAGGTCAGAATGCAGTAATTTACTGAGACTCTGTTTCAAAGTAAAATAATCAAAAGGGCTGGTAGTGTAGCTCAGAGGCAGAATACCCTTGGGTTCAATACTCAGTACCACTAATAAATAAATTAGAGTCAAACCCTCTTATGTATTTCTAAAATATTCAAAAAGCAAGAGAGTTTAGGGCAATGGCCATACTTTCTTTTTCTTTATGCACTTAGTGTCATTTGTATATTTGTATTGAGTGAAAAATAGCCTATTGGATAATTCCTAGGCTTTTACTTGCAGTACTTTCTGAAAGACAAATAGAATGTGCTACAGAGGCAGATAGAACCGGGTTGGAGGCTGAGTAACCTTGAATAAGGGACTCTAGTAAGTGAACTGGGAAAACAGGGCCCCTGGCTTTCCACTCACGTTTTCCATCCAGACTTGCTCCTCTCCAACCCACCCTTCAGGTGTGTTCCTATTGTCAGGATCAAATCCAACCTCTTTCCAGGACTCTCTATGATCATCTTGCAAACCCCATCTCCCAGTTGCCCCCCCTACACACACATACTCCTGTCTACCCCTACCCTGTGTTCACTCCTATCCTACTTTGTGTGTGTGTATGTGTGTGTGTGGTACTGGGGATAAAACTTAGGGATATTCTACCTCTGAGCTATACTCCCCAGACCTATTTTACTTGTTTTTTTTTTTTTTTTTTTTTTTTGCGGTACTTGGGATTGAACTCAGGGGTATTCTACTTCCGAGATATACCCCCAGCCCTATTTCTTTTGTGTGTGTGTGTGTGTGTGTGTGTGTGTGTGTGTGTGTGTGTGTGGTACCTGGCCCCATTTTTTATTCTTTATTTTGAAACAGGGTCTCACTAAGTTGCAGAGGGCCTCACTAAGTAGCTGAGGCTGGCCAGGAACCCGGATCCTCTGGTCTCAGCCTCCCAAATGCTGGGATTACAAGCGTGCACCACCACGCCTGGCTCTGTTTTACTTTTTATTTTGAAATGGGGTCTAAGTTGCTGAGGGTCTGGCTAAATTGTGGAGGCTAGCCTTGCCTCAGCCTCCCAAGTATTGGTATTACAGGTTTGCACTACCATACCCAGCTCCTGTCCTACTTTGAAATTTCATGAGGTAAATTTTGGAATAGGGGAGCTGGAAAGATCCCTAGTGATGAATGTGTCCAACTCATGGAGTGTACAGATGAAGACACAGGGCTGGAGCCTGAAAGAGATTGGATCCCTGACTCTTCTCTCCCTGTCCAGTGCTCTTTGTGCTCCATCACAGACCCTTGGACAGCCTCCCAGGCATGACCGGGATCTACAACTTCTGGTACTGCCACACCACAACTACACAATGTAATGCTCTCATTCTCTTCCAGATCTTTTCCATGTACTTTTTGCTCAGCAAAGTAGGAGCCAGTGTCCCATAGCTATACCCAGCCTAAGTTTTCCAGGAAGCCCTGGCCAGGTGGCATGGAAACCATGACCTTTCCTCCCCACCTGCCACCATTATCAAAGACCTTGGTTGCCTGTGCTCATTCCCTTTTTTCTGGGCCTTCTCAAAATGGCCAGGTGCAAACCTGAGCCCAATACTTTTGCACACAGGACAGAAAGTCTCCCACAACAGAGGCACCCAGGGCATGCCAGTATGGGAACATACTCCTCCAGGAGGCTGGGTCTGGCCCTAGGCCAGTTTCCCCATACTCTTCTGTCCCTTTGAGGGATCTCTCTGGCTGGGGCACACAGGCAAGACTCTCCTTTCTGTGCCCTACCGATTTCTCTGAAGAGCCCGGGCCATCACAAGGTCTCCAATCATTTGGAAGACGGAATTCCTGTTGCTCCCTTCCAATCCCCAAACTTTATTTGCTCCCAATGAATTAAAACAGCTGCCCAAGTGGGTCTAAACACCCCTTTGTGTTATAATTAGGCTGGAACAAGGCTCACTCCAGGACAGAAATACTGTATGGGGGAGGGTTATCAGCTGCAGGCTGATCCCCACAGTAGGGAAGTAGCACTTTTTGAATAGGAGGATTAACACATTAGTACATAAATTCCTGCTTCCGGGAAGGGGGAGGGTGGAATTCTGGGATGAGAGCTCAGGCTTGGGCTTGAAGGACAAGGGAAGGGGGAAACTATGCACATTAAAAACTTTGTATGTTCCTGGGGTACCCGGGGGTGAAAATGAAGGAGTTGGACAGGCACTGATCAGAGGAGCATGGCAGTGCAACCCTCTGGGATCGATGTGCATGGCAAAGACCCAGGAACCAAAAACATCTCCTGGGGTCTCCATCTTCTTCCCTGTCAGGCAGTGGTGGCAGCTGGCATGCTGTGGTGAAGCCCAGAGGAGGTGAGTGCTAAAGTTAGAAGCATAGGAGCACCTGGAGATCAGCTGAGTGATCTCAGCAGGCACCTGCACTTCTCTGTCTTCTATCTCAGGAAGTTGTTAGGAGGATTAAATGAGATAGCATAACAAAGCACCTGGAAACAAAGAAGTAACACCTAGCAAGTACTCAACACGTGGTAATGCCTCACCCTCAAACTTCCTCTCCACCATCTACATTGGCAAGGATTTCAAATTTCTCACTCAGCCGGGTGTGGTGATGCACGCTTGTAATCCCAGTACTTGGGAGGCTGAGACAGGAGGATCAGGCTCTGGCTGGGGATGTAGCTCGGAGGTAGAATGCCCTTGGGTTCCATCCTCAGTACCGCAAAAAAAAAAAAATCTCACTCAATCTCTCTCTTTGGTGTGGGGTACTAGGAATTGCCTTGTGCATGACAGGCAAATGCTCTTCCACTGAGTTACATCCCCAACCTCTGAATGTCATCTTTCACTCCATTTTGAGCTTTTCCATTATTAGATGAGGCAGTGACTTTGGTAGCTATGCTCAAGGATGCATGCCTGTAATCACAGCTGCTTAGGGCTGGGGGGTGGGTGAAGGTGCTGAGGCAGGACCACGGCAAGTTCATGGGCAGCCTGGACAATTTAGTGAGATCCTGTCTCAAAATAAAAGATAAAAGGGGCTAGGGATGTAGCTAGTGGTAGAGCCCCACTGGATTCAATCCCCAGCACTGCCAAAAGAAAAAAAAGCAAACCTTAAAGACTTTGTAAGCCAAAAAAAAAAAACCCTGACAATACTAAAATTGGTCTCAAATCTAACAAAAACAGCAGACTCAGGAAAGTATTTGGGTTGTTGAGTTACTAAAACAGGTGATTACCTGTTGCTATATACCTTGGGTAAGATTTGGAGGTGGAAGAAGACATTTCAGATCCCAAGCCTCCTAGACAGCCACACCTCTGTGGCTTAGAGAGCAGGCAAGGTGCAAATCTATAAGAATTGGAGTGAAGCCTCCCTTCCCCCTCCAGGAGAGAATCTGCCTTAGCAACAGCACAGAAGGCCAGTTCATGTTCATAGTTTTTTCTGTCTCTGTTTAGCTCAAGATTGGCAGATATCTACTAGGCCTCAGTTTCATCATCTGTAAACCGAGGGAAGATGTTCTACCTGCACTCAAGAGAGGCCGTGGCATCTAAGATTTCTGTTGGAAATCTTTTTTTTTTTTTTTTT
>PVLC010028038.1:0-21310 GCA_004027655.1 Graphiurus murinus
GGAAAGGAAGGAAGGAATGAAAAAAAAGAAAAAAAAACTGAGATCTTCATAACTTGACTAGAATGTTAAGGAAGAGGAAGAGATAAAATGCACTGAGCTTCAGCAGCAGCAGTTTTCTTTTTGTTTTGTGACAGATTTCATTAAGTTGCCCAAGCTGGCCCTGAACTTGTGATCCTCCTGCTTCAGTCTTCTGTGTAGCTAGGAATACAAGTATGTGCTACTTGTACCTGATACAAATAGGTAATTTAACAAAGTTTTATTATTAGGAATCAATGTGGCCCAAATACATATATATATATTAGCTTATTTTCTATTACCAATCTATTACCAGATTCCACAGACTGGGTGAGTTATAAAAAAGAAAAAAAGATTTATTTTGACTTACAGTTTTGGAGGCCCAAGGTTGGGGATGCATATGGAGATGGTCTTTCTGATGGAGTCCTGAACAGGTGTAGAGCATCACATATCATGAGACAGAGAGTTTATGTGTGTATGTATGTGTATTCTGATCTCTCTGTCTACTTATTAAACCCAGTAGGATTCAATAATGGGAGTTCCAGTATAAAGGTTTTTATCTAATCTTAATCATCTCCAAAGACCTCAGCTTTAAATAATTGAACTACCATAGTTGGATTGAGTTGCTCTCTTCTTAATACTTCATAATGAGGATTGAATTTTAGTATGTGAAATGTTTGAAGACATACTCAAATTACATTTAACCCTTAACTACATCTTAGGGAAGGATAGATATCATCAGAGAGAAGCATTTTTTTTTTTTTTTTTACCATTGATGCATTATAGTCTCACATTATAATGTAATTTATAGTGATAATGACATACATGTACACAGCACTTGGTGGGCTTTCCCCCGGCTCCCTCTCACTTCCCATTTCCCCATGCATGATATTGAGATTGGCATTGGTATTCTCACACAGGCACAGTAGAAGTGGTTCCTACATTAATTCTTCCACTTCTCCCCCTCAAAATCAAAACAAAACAGAAAAAACCCTCCCTGGCCTCACTGGGCTTTCTCCTCCATTATCTAATTTCCCTTTCTTATACCAATTACTCATTAGTTTATGCAGATGACAAAAAACATATGATGCTTTGCTTTCTGTTACTGGCTAATCTCACTTAACATAATGTTCTCCATTAGGAGCTATCATTTGCAACAGTGGGTCTCAACTATCAATGGATGTTAAAATGCTCAGAAGAAGCCAGGAATGATGAAGCACACTATAAACCCAGTACTTGGGAGTCTGAGATAGGAGAATTGTAGGTTCAGGCTCGAGGCTAGTGTCAACAACTTATTGAGACTTTCAGCAACTTAGTGAAACCCTTTTCAAAACAAAAGAGGACTGGGGGTGTAGCCCAGAGGTAGAACACCCCTGGATTCAATACCCAGTACCTATAATAATAATAATAATAATAATAATAATAATAATAATAATAATAATATAAGATAATAAAAATAAAATAAAGGGAGCATTCTTAATAAGGCCTCACAATAAAGACAGAAAAAGCAGAACAAAAGTAGGTAATTGTAAGACTTATATAAGTCATTAAACAAAATGCAGGATAACTCTTGTAAAATCATGTTTCCAAAAAAGATAAAGATGTATCTTTGTTGTTTAAAAACTTAAGATTGTTGTTTAGTAAGTACTTTTAGTATATCAAATGTTATTGTTCACTTTCTATGTCCCACAAGGAGATGTAACATTCCTCATGTAGTATTACATGTTAATAAAGCTAGAATCTTGTTGCAAATATATTAGAAAAGACCTAGTGAGAGTCTTGGCATTTGTTATATGCTGATGGTTCATAAAGGCTGAGAATTTCAAAGTAATCCGAATGCATTTATAAGGAAGCTGGATATGGTTAATAGAAGAGTGATATCAGAGGCTGTGGTTCAATATGAATATCAGAAAACGTTTTTCTCTGCTTCCATTAAAATGGACTGATTTGTTGAAGTATTATAAAGTTAAATGTCTTGGAGAAGTCGTGAGTTTATTTAAGGCCAATATGAAAATACATATATTTTTCCTCATTGGACCAATGGTGGTCAGGTTTGAAAATATCATCAGTTAATTTAATATGAGAATCTTGAGGGGAATTTCACAAGCAATGCAAATGTGAGAGCAAGCGAAAGACTGTCACTGCTGTCAGAATTTCAATGCCAAAGAATCTGAAATTCAAGTTTAACTGGACATTTTGTATTTTTATTCGCTAAATCAGGCAACGCTTGGCACATTTGAAAAGTGGCTTGGTATCAGTTCAACTGTGGGGGTTATAATAAAGTAATGATACTTTCAGCAGGAGATATGTAGGTGGAAGATTAGTAATTAATATTTGTATATTTTAGATTAACACTGAAAAGTCAATTTTTCATATGGAAATTTAATACTTTGAGGTATAGATATCTTATTTTATTTTCTAAATTTGGATCATCCAGTTTTAAGAATGCATAATTTAAATAAATTTTATTCTGACACATAGAACTCATTACAGGATTATACTGAAGTTGCAAAGATGCTGAGTTAATGACTCCCTCTATCAATATGCTAGGAAGCTCCTCTGAACTAAAAAATCAATCTATCTAAATAATAACACTAGAATAATACCTATCACTGTGTACTTCCTGTATGTTCTCAATGTTTTTAGTAATTTATTTAGGCAACATTGGAATTACAGAGTGTGAAAGTGAATAGAACTGCAGAACATCATAATAAGTGATATCAACCAGACTCAGAAAGTCAAGGATCACATGTTTTCTTTCCTTATACTTTATAAGGATTTAAAATAATTCTGATGAGGTCTTCTGCATGTAGATATTTTGGTTATATAGCTTTTTTAGGAGTGAATATGGTTCATTTTTTAGCAATTTAATAAATTCGGTCTCATTATTGCAGGTGAATAATTCTATATCTTAGTTTTTCAACAATGAGATAGAATGTACTCTCTGTTTGGAATATTGAAATAAGGTTTTTTTTTTTTTTTTTTTTTTTGCGGTACTGGGGATTGAACTCAGGGGCATTCTACCTCCGAGCTACACCCCCAGCCCTATTTTTTATTCTTTATTTTGAAACCGGGTCTTGCTAAGTTGTGGAGTGCCTCACTAGGTAGCTGAGGCTGACCTCGAACCCGGATCCTCCAGTCTCAGCCTCCCGAATGCTGGGATTAAGGTTATGTTTTATAGATAACATTTATTTTTTATTGGTGCATTATAATCATATATGTTGGTGGAGTTCAGGGTAGTATAGCCACACATGCACACAGCACTTGTTGAGCCCTTTAACCCCACTCTCTCACCCTCCCCACTTTCCCCTGCTCAGCACAGTGATTGGCTTTGATAAGTGTGTGAATGTACATTATATCCATTTAGATGTTTCCCTCTTCAAGTCTTCCTCCCTGTTTCCTGTCTCCCTCAGTTAGTTTCTCTCCTTCACACTACTAAGTCTGGAGTCCCTCCTGCATCCCAGTTTCTCTCTAGCTTTCTCGTATAAGGGAAAACATCTGATCTTTCACCTTTTGTGAGTGACTAATCTCAGCATGATTATTCTCCATTTCCCTCCATTTCCATGCAGATGTTCTTCTTTATGGCTGAGTAGAATTCTATAGTGTATATATTCTACAACTTCATAGTCCAGTCATCTGTTGATGGACATCTTGCTTGGTTCCATAGTTTGGCAATTATGAATTGTGCAGTAAACAAAGATATGCATGCATTATTATGGTAGTCTGGTTTCAATTATTTTGAGTAGATACCCAGGAGTGGTAGAGCTGAGTCATATGGTAGGACCATTCCACTTCTTCTGAGGATTCTCCACACTGTTTTCCAAAGTGGTCGCACTAATTTGCAAAATTACCAATACTGTATCAGAGTTCCTACTTCTCCACATTCTCGTCAGCATTTATTATTGTATGTGTTTTTAATGATTATCATTCCAATTAGGGATAGGTGAAATCTCAGAAATGATTTATGTCATTTAAGTAGCAAATCGCCATGTTTATCTTGTAATGTTTTATTTTTAAATTTACATTCGAAGGTGTTGCTATTTTACGTATAGCATGTATATATCTAGAAAAATGGATAATCTGTAATAGAAAAACATGTATGTAAAAGCATAGTTACATAAATGATATTAAGATCATTTACATTTATAAAGTTTAGTACAGAATGTATTAGTAAATTGTGTAAGACATTATGAATTTTTTCATTAAAACTAAATCCTGTGAATAATAAAATCAATTTGGAGGCCATTATTGAAGAACTCTGTAGACCATCTAAAATCTAAGCCCAAGTAAAGTCTCCATTTTGAAAAAGGAAAAATATAATTGATCTTGTCTCCTTGCAGACATAACTGCCTTTTTAAAAAACATGTCAAGTCCTTATCTGTTTTATATACTATAATTGATTTCCTCAGGCCCTATGCTTCATGTTTCTTTCTGATGTGCAAAAGTAACCTTCATTTCTGACAACTAAGACTAGGCATAATGTGTTTCACTTCTTTTCATGTTTTTCCCCGACCCCAATAAGGGTCATAGAGCTGTTATTTCTCTGTTTCTTCATTGTACAACACCTCAGCAACAGACAGTTTCAAAGGACTTTTAAAAATTACCACATTTTATTATAGTTACTTTAAATCATGAAATATTTGTTCAAGCCTCAAATGTACTATAAAAATTCATGAGTGAGGTAAAAAATACACTATATCAAGAAAAGATAATTAATCTGAAATATGCTCTCCCCACTTTCTTTATTCCTAAAAGAGAGAATGTGGGAAAGGGGCTGAAAATTGATCTAAGGAAATTAATGACAAAGATTATCTCCTCAGATAATGAGTATGTGTGTGTGTGTGTGTGTGTGTGTATGTGTGTGTGAGTGTATGTGTGTGTGCATGTGTGTTTCTTGACAGCTTCTGAAAAGAAAGTCTTAATTCTTTAGAAAGCACTTACCTATTGGTTCCTCTAATATCACATCATTTTTCTCATAGAAAAATCTTCCAAAATAGTTGCAGCACCCTTATTATTTTAAAAAATGTTCACTATATGTATGTAATCTATCACCTATAAGTATTTATTTCTTTTTTTTTTCTATTTCATCTTGCTAATCTTACCTTTTCCAACAGTAAATTCACTTGTAAAAAAAAAGTTTGATTTCTATCAAGGTGAAGTATAAAAAAAAAAAAAAAACTGAATCAATTGCTCTGGGCCAACATTTATCTTGAATATATTTTTCTACCAAAGTTCCTTTTGTGCAAAAAACTAAATTTTTGGAAAGCTATATTTACATGTGTTCAGAAGATAATAAAGAAAGTAAATAAATATATTGTTTATTTTCCAAACATGAGAATTGTGAGATATATCCATGCCTAATGTTTATCTAGATTTTTATTACCTTCAAACTTTTCTCTATAAGTACAAGTTATTATTTTCTCAATCAAGTACACTATAAATAATGCAACTTTGCTATCTTCTGAGGCCAAAGTTTTAATTTTAGAATTTTTTCACAAAATCTTATATTAATAATTATTTCTCATCTATTAGTTGATTTATGATTTTATGTCACAAAATGCCTTTCTGAGTTCCTTAAGTGCATTATTATAATCAGTAATTTAAAATTCTATACAAACATCTGTTAGATTATCTTTAAAGTCATCTTAACAGAGATAAATTCTACAGTATGCTGCTCTAATTAGGCCAGACACTAAGGAATATTTTTTGTTGATAATAGCAGCTTAGTAAAAATATTTCTAGTCATGTACAAAGCAAATATTTCCCAGTATTTTATTACCTCATAAAAATAGTTCTATGAAACACAGTAAGAAACTACATGATAATATATTTCACTATTATAAAAGTGTGAAATAAAGTATAATAGTTAAAAATACAAAAGTAAAGACAACGTGAAAAGTGAGGGATATTTAAATCATATATATTGGTAAGTGAGATATATGAACACAAGTATATACATATATATATTTAAATTTATATTCCCATATACTTTTATGCATATTTAGTATGCATATGCTTCTAGAAGTCATACAATACTTAGAATAATATGCACGAGTCATTTAAAACATGCTGGTTCGAAAGTGTGTTAGGCACAAGATAGCATGAATGTTATAAATCTCCATGATAGCTCCCGGGTTAATAAGCACTAATATTTTTGAAAGGAATCTATTTTCTGAGCAGTATGTCTCAGCTATCATCTTAAAATATGCAGTAAACCATGATGTAAACATCTGTGCTCTTTTCCAGATATTATTGTTCTGTGTATAGAATAGGAAGAATAGATTTACTATCGTTCTGAAAGACCCTATAATTTTAGGAATGGAAAATAAGCATTGGCATCAATTTAAACTTACTAGCTTCTATAGTCCCTAGTAACTGTCAATTTGACCTTAGAAGCTTGGGAACCAGGCATTGTCTTTTCCTCTCTAGTTATGAAAGTCATAGAGGTTTTGCTTCTTCCTTCATAAAGTTGCTTCTCTACATTGAATATCTTTTGATTAGAGTGGTCACTTCCACTCTATTTCCATTTTCTGGACAATTTCTTGTAGTTTCCACATCATGACTGCTGCTTCACTTTCATTCATTGGCCCTATAATTAGTTCTCTTAGTTCTAGGTGTTTTGGTGTACCTGTACCCCTGAACTATGAACTTCACTAGGGTTTCTTTCATATCACCTCCCACACACACCAACCTATGCTTAGGTTTCATAGGATGGTTAGAGAGTGTTGAAATTAATATTTTACAACTGCAGGTAGGTTTGGCTCTAATAAAATCCCAGAAGTTTTTGGCACTGTATAAAGTTCATTGGAGAGAAGAAAAACTTATAGGTAAATAATTTGAAAAGTGACATAGGTAAAAAAATTGGATCTACAAAATGAAAATAAGAGATTTGGTTAATGATTAAGCATATGTAAAGGAAAAATAATTTTCTTATCCTTAATTGATATAACAAGTAACAGTCTGTTCAAAATACTAATAGCAACAACATATTCTATTATACATATGTGCATATATGTGTAATTGACTATGTATAAGTGACATATATGACAGCGGTGATACAAGTCCTAGAGAGATACTAGGAATGATTTTATCACAGGTCATTATAAAATTACAGTAATAAAAACAGTACTACTGACAATAAAAGAGACAGACAATGAAATGGACCAGTGGGATACACAATAGGTCCTAGGAATAAACTTACATAAATAGAGTCAAATGATCTCTTATATAAGAGTAAAGGCAATGCAATGGAGAAAAAATAGTTTTAACTTTTCCTACTTGAGTAACTGTATGCCACCTGCAAAACAATGAATTTAGCTCAGACCTTGTAAACTTCACACAATAAACTAAAAATGAATTGTAGACATGAATCGAAAACAAAAAATTATAAAACTCATAGGAGGCAATAAAAGGGGAAGTCTAGGTAACTTGGACTGTTTAAATGATTTTTTAAATACAGCATGAAAGGGCAATCCATGAAAAAACACTTGATTAAACACTTGATTAGTTATATTTCATTAAAATTAAAAACTCCACTGTATCAAAGATAATGCCAGGAGAATGATTAGACAAGTTACAGACTAGAGGAAAATATTTGCAAAGGACATATCTGATACAGGAATGTTAAAAAAATATATACAAAGAGATCCCAGATTCAACACAAGACAACTCTACAAAACAAAATAAACAAAAGACCTGAACATCTCATATAAGAAGATACATAGATGTTAAGTAAGCATAGGAAAAGATGTTCAGCATCTTATGTCATTAGGCAACTGCAGGTTAAAACAACAATAAAATATTAGTATCTACATGTTATACACAAAATTATTTGATATTGACCTGTGGAGCAAGAGGAACTCATTTATTCCTAGTGAGAATGCAAATGTTATAACCGCTTTGGAAGACATTTTGACAATTTATCAGAAAACTAAATACACTCTTACTTATGATCTACTAATCACACTTCTTGGTTAATATCCAAGTTAATTGAAAACTTATGTCACAGAAACACACATATATTCATGTTTAGAGCAGTTTAATTCATAATTGTAGAAAACTGCAAACAATCAAAATATCCTACAGTAGGTGAATGGATAAATAAACTGTGATGTATCCATTCAATGAGATATTATAAAGAAGTAAAAAAATAATGAGCTATCAAACCATGAGGAGATATTGAGCAAACTTAAATAATATTAGTGAGTGAAAGAAGCTATCTGAAAGGCTACACACTATATGATTCCAGGTGTATGCATTCAGATAAAAGCAAAATCATAAAGATAATAAAAAATGTAAGTATTTGCCAAGGGCTAGGGGGAAAGGAAGAATGGGTAGCAATGCACAGAGGATTTTTAGATCAGGAAAACTATTTTGTATGATGTAATAGCGAATAAATGTTTATATATATTTGCCAAAATGCATAGAGAATACAAAACCAAAATTGTACCTGAATATAAACTTGAGACTTTGAGTAATAATCATATATAAACATAAATTCACAGATTGTATCAAATTTAACACTACATCAAGATGGAAAGAGTGGAAGAGCTTATGGGTATATAGGGATATAGCATATGAGAACTCCCTGTTCTTTACACTCAATTTTTCTGTGAACCTAAAACTTCTCTAAAAAAAATTTGCTAATTAAAATAAGTAAAATGACAGATGCTAGTTCTAAATATTTCAAACTAATGTTCCCATCCCCCACTAAAGTTACTATTTGAAAGAGTTGTCTTACTTTATCAACAGTTCCCTAAAATAAAACAGTTGTGCCCCAAATTCTCCATTTCCAGTGGAAACTTAATGAAGCAGTTTGATTGCATAGCGGAGGAAATATTTTAGAGAAGTCAATATAGGAGATGAAAAAGAAATCTCAACAGAAGTTGTGCTTATTGGAGGAAAATAGAATGAGCAAATGAAGTAGGTTTCAGGGAAGAGGGAAATCACAGAGAGCAGGAAGGTTGCAAGTTCAGGTGTTTGGAAAACTACATAAATAAAATGATGCTCTGTACTTCCTGCTT
This sequence comes from Graphiurus murinus, assembly GCA_004027655.1. Classification (NCBI taxonomy): domain Eukaryota; kingdom Metazoa; phylum Chordata; class Mammalia; order Rodentia; family Gliridae; genus Graphiurus; species Graphiurus murinus. The sequence continues at coordinate 9,039 of PVLC010028038.1, forward strand.
TTTTTTTTTTTTTTTTTTTTTTTTTTGAGTGCCTTCTTGACTAGCAGCTTTGGTTTTGTACAAGAAAACTATATCTGAGCCAGAAGGACTGGATTCAATACTCAAGTTTGCCAATTTCTAAATTTGTGATCTGTGAAAAAGTCACAAACATTTCACATCTCATATTTTCAAAACAAAGTTAATAATATCCCACATAGTTTCATGAAGGAAGACAAGATAATTTGTGTAAGATTCAAATATAATTATGCTATTTTGCTATTAGTGTTACAATTCTTTGGATGACCAATTTCTGATATTTATCCAAGTAAAACTGATCATATCATTTATCTGGGTCACATTTTTAATTTAATAAATAAAAACTATTAACCAACAGTGAAGTATTTGGAACACACTAAAGAAAATAAAAAAGAAACATTCTTTTACAATTAATTACATCATTAGAGATAATAACCCGGCATATGGCGGGAAAGCCCTCAGTAAGACTAAGAGGTTTTAGAAATAGAGAAAAATATCAAAGCCATCATTAATTAACACATACCAAAGAGGAAAAATGAATTTAAAACAAAAACAAAGGAATTAAGAGATACCATTTAAAGAGTTAGGTACAATTGCAGGGCTCATGAGAATTTAACCTATGAGCATTTATGGGTTTTGAAATAATGGTTACTTCCTGGCTTATATCCACCCGTGACATATGCCACAGAATTTAAGGTATAATAAATCTACCACTGAATTCATATTTAAAACCTGGTTTTTGGTATTTCAGGGGAGGCTATAAATATATAATGAACATTTAATCATTCTAATTTTTCATTTAATTTTCATTCTTAAAGACTAGTGTCTTTAAATAGCACACTCAAAGGTTCAATGGATCCCTTAAGTATTAATTTAAAACTTTCTTCTGATGCTAATAATGTCAGAATATCATAAAAATGTGTTAATCTCCTTGACTTTTCATGAAAATAGGAAAATGAAGATAAGGAATGACAGAATAGAAAATAAGTGGAATATCCCCCCTTTCCCCAATACAGAGTACTGAGATTGACATATGTACACATAGTCAATGTTAGTATTTCCAGTAATGAATCTCAGTCTTTCTCCTCCCCTTCCCTTCATATAAGTTCTTAGTATTTTATCTTATGTTATGTGTATTCATTTATGACCATCTTGCTTCTCTTTTCTTAAATGGTTTTAATTATTTGTGGCATTTTATTCTCATTTTATCAAGACTTTATAATATCTGAGTAACTTTTAATTTTTCTTACTGAAACATCTCACATATTCAGGAAACTTAAATTGAATATACAAAAACTATCTCTTGGGCCTGAGGATGTAGCACATCGGTAGAGTGCTTGCCTAGAATGTATGTGGACCTGGGTTCAGTCTTTAGCACTGAAAAATAAGTCTCTGCAATTCATTTAAGCATTCTAAATTAAAGCCTAATTTTCTTTATAAAATTTTGGAAGTCTTGATTATTTTGTATATTTACACCTTGAATTTTCTGTATTGTTATAAATGTTATAAAGTCAAATTATGTGCATATATACTCATAATTTTAAAACTTGTGTTTTTAAGAGTACTTCTTTTCCATCATACATTCTTTCTGAGATATTTTTTCTTTTTCCTAGAGAAAATAATTTTTATTAGGTGCTTTAGTAATTGCTCCAAAATTTTACTTGTGTTCTGTTCTAGGCCAATACATAATTATGAACACAATTTATGTAAACATGATTTTATTTCACCCTTCAAACAACTAGATATGACTGTCTTTTCTATTCTACTGTTTATTTTGAAGGGCCTCTCATTAAAATTATCACATAGCTTGCTGCTTTTATTCTCATTTATTTTTATCTCTCCTAGATCACCCCTTTGACATTTGTTATAATGTGCTTTAGATAAAGTGTGCTTCCTGAACCTAAGGATGCCTTTCCATGAATATTCCAATGGTGTTCTCATTCTTTTTCAATATTTTCTCTCATATTTGATTTTTATTCCATTTTTCATGCCCCATACTGTCCTTTAAATTTTGTTGTCATTGCCATCCTGAAATATATTTCAGATAATTCATCCATGTATATGTCTTTGAATAGTTCCTTTGTCATCTATGCCTAATCTGACATTTAACTAATGTATTAGTGTTTAATCTTTATTATACTCTTTATTTTTGAAGGTCTGTTTGGTTTCTTTTAATGCTCTCAGATAATATTTGATATACTATTTTTCTCTAAACATTTTTTAATTCCCTACTTTATAGCACATATTTTCTTACTCATGCATTTTATGCTTTAGGAGGAGGATTGACAACTTTCAACGCGTTGTTTTTTTTAAGAATTATGTCTCTTGATGATTCCTTTCCACAGATTTTATTTTTTTATTTCTGTGTTTTGACTGGGCTTATGTTTAACTGAAATGGATCTACTGAGACCTTGTAGGACTTGAATTGAAACTTTTCTACACTTCAAATATTTGTTTTAAAAGATGAGCCTTAAGCTCAAATACTTACTTTATGTGTTTCTATTTTATTTTATTTTTATTTTTGTATTACTGGGAATGGATCACAGAACCTTGTGCATGCTAAGCAAGTGATCTACCAGTGAACTGCATCCCTACTCCTTTATAATTTTATTTTGAGACAGAATGTAAGTTAACCAGAGTGGCCTTGAACTTGTTTTCTTTCTGTATCAGCCTCCCTTATAGCTGAAATTACAGACCTGTGCCAACAGGCTTAAATAATTTAGACTAGATGCTCTTAGAATTTCCCAGATAATATCCATCTTTATGTCCCTTTGAATTATATCAAATTAGTAATCAATTCTCATTGAAGAGATTCTCCCCTAAAAGTGTTAAAGCTAAGACTGACAAGTTCTCCCTTTGTCCCTTCCTGGCCTACTATCTTTCTTATAGTGTAGTACTTCCAAGTACTTGGCTTTATGATTGAGTGTCAGATTTAATTACCCATTTTTCTAGTGTGTTCTCATTTGTCTTTTACCTTACCTGACATACAGTGTTTTTTGATAGTTTCTATTTAATGATGCAGTGCATAATTGAGTACCTTAATGGCTTAGGTAACTAAGATATTAGTATTCATATTAATTACATGCTTCCTCATTTTTTTGTTATTTTTGCATTTTCTTTTTCACATACCTGTGCATTTCAAAGTTACTATTATTCAGAATTTCTGTGTGTGTGTGTGTGTGTGTGTGTGTGTGTGTGTGTGAGTGTGTGAGGATGTTTGGGAAGATCAGTGGCTTCTGTATATCTACTAAATAAATATAATGATAGTAAATTTAAAACTGATAAAGTTAACAAAGAGACACTTTAGGACACATTTATAACACTATCTATCAAAAGATACTTGATAGTTTGCTGTTGAAACTTCCAGCACCATAGAAAAGATTAACTTATCCCAAGGAAGAGGTAACTGGCTATAATTAATTTAGAAAATTGTGCATATATATTTCAACTAAAACATCCCATTTTTCCCTTACCCCCTACCCTGCCAGGATCCATCAGAGTTAGATGTGATTACACAAAATAATAATGACAGAAAAACAAAGCAAGGGTAATTTTGGTGTAAGCCAAAATTATTAGACAGATTTATGGGTTATTTTCACAGTTTAATAAGGCATATGGATCAAAAATGTCAATTATAATACGGAATAAATGAGTACTATTTGTGTGAAGTATAATCTGGGCTTAATATGTCAAGACAAGTTCCCAGAGAAAGTTGTTCTCAAGTTAATAATAGACAAATAGGAATTATTGAAAGAGGAGTATTCAAATCAAAAATACTAGTTTCTTTGAAAGTCAGACTGAAAGAGAGCTAACAATGTTATTTACTTATTTTTGAATTTTTAGTTAAATTTTTACTGAAATTTAATATCAGCTTCCAAATAACTAACAAATCTTTATTCACAATGCCAGGCCATTTAATTTGCATTTTTGTCAGTGTCTTTATAGCCCATGTACTGATTATAGAGAAAAGCAAGAGAATTTCACAAGAATAAAAAGCAGCACAGATTTAGATTTTAGGTAAATTCTCTGGTGGCATTAAAAAGACTGAAATAAAATTGGAAAGGGTCCAGTATCATAAGAAGAAATATATTTTTTTCTTTCTCAAATTCTAGATAAGAGAATTTAGAACTTTAAAAAGTCAAAAGAAAACAGGAAAAGTAGATAATGGTGCTTTTGAGGGTGAAACTTGATTTTATTTTATATAATGGAGTCAACAATACATGCACATGAGCCGGGCAGGGTGGCGCAGGCTTGTAATCCCAGCATTTGGGAGGCTGAGACTGGAGGATCCAGGTTCAAGGCCAGCCTCAGCTACTTAGTGAGGAACTCCGCAACTTAGTGAAACCCTGTTTCAAAATAAAGAATAAAAAATAGGGCTGGGGGTATAGCTCAGAGGTAGAATGCCCCTGAGTTCAATTCCCAGTACCGCAATATAAATAAATAAATAAATAAATAAATAAATAAATAAATAAATAAATAAGAATGGACTGGATATTTCTAAGTTGAGCGGTTATGCAAAAGATAAAACTTGGACCAACACAAGATCATACAGTATGATGTTAATATTGAAGGTTCACAGTGTACAAATATAGTGATGAAAGGAAAATAAGCAATAGAATCTAGTGGTTCAAACAACAAATATTAGACCCCAGACCATTTAAATACAATTCCAAGCTCCAATACATGCTAAGATACTATGTGTGTAAAACTTGTTCAAATTATTCATCTCTTTGTGCCTCTATTTTCTATCAGCAAAATAATAATACTAATAGCAATACCAATCCACAGGGTATTATGAGGAATAAATAAATATATGTATACAATCACTAGGGACTAATTGATTTAAAATTACATAAATTACACAAAGTCACTAAGAATAATACTTGAAAGAGGCATGCACTTCATACATGTTAAAAATTACTAATTTATTTTCAAAATCCTTTTAGTTGTAACTAGAACTATAGAGAAAATTCAGTAATGATGCAATAAAAGAAATCATCCATTCATATGAACAAAGATATATGGCCATGTTCATGACCTACTTCAAATTATTATAAATTATTTAATCCCCTTCCACTCCCTCCTTTGGTGACAACTACTTTTGACATTAAAGGGAGAGAGAAGACACTTGCCATTGACGAAGCACAAGGAAACCAGCTTTGTGTCTTTTTAAAGAGTTTGAAGTTCCCTAGAACTAGAAAAGCTTTGGTCTTCAGTGAAAGAACTAAGTGTCAAATAATTGTGATATTTTGAACTCAGGCCTTTCAATAGAATAAATAGGATGCTTGCAAAATCTGCTTTCTTCAATAAACTAATCTGAAACAATACTAGTCTTAGCATTTTGTGGAAACTAATATTATTCAGCACATGAAATACCTAAACTCTTTTTAGAATATCTATAAGAAAGGGTTCAATCCACCTTCAAGATGTGCATCTTCCTACCACTGAAGAAAGGCACGTGTGTTCCCAAGCCTCATCATTTTTGCTACATCATAGAACTAAGCACAATTTCTGTATCTTTGCAGAAATGAAATAACAGAGTCTGAACTGTAATTTATAAATTACATGCCACAACAGACAGTATTTTCATTGTACATCCTAACTTGTACCAGCTTGACTTGGAATAAGACCACTAAACAGAAGTCTCAGATTTGACAATAAAACTTACAGGGCATTAGTTCACTTTTAATTTCATATATAGAAGGAATACATTTTCCTAAGTGTGTTTTGTGCACTATTTGGAATATATACTAAAATATGCATCCCTCCTCTGAAGTTCAAGTTTACTTGGGCTTCCTGTATTCTGTCAACCCTGAGCAATTTGGAAGGCTTCTGTACTCCAGCATAATTGAACTCAGTAAACTCCTGTTTAGCTAGCAGAGTTTCTTTACCCCAGTAGGTATATTGAAAAAGTGCTTAGATGAATTGGAATATCTGTAAAGATATTTGAAAAACTAAGAGGCCACTATGTACAAAGCAAAAAGGATGTATAAATAATTGGAATGGTGACAGAAGGGGCAACTGGGTCTACCTCATAGATATGCATGGGTATATAAGTACCTGTGGGGTTCTGGGGGTGATAAGGTTTCAACAACTAGCAAGCAGGTAATGTTTAGGGACATAGTAATTGCATCAAGTGCAACACACACACATACACGCACAGACAAATCACATAAACAAAAAGTGAAAAAATAAAACTCATTATAATAAAGAACCCAATCTTTTACAAAGTAAAGGAACATCTAAAGTCGGAAAAGGAAACATTACGTACATGTGGGAAAAAAAAAAAAAGAAAGATTGCCAGGCCTGGTGGTGCACTCCTGTAGTCCTCATATTTGGGAGGCTGAGACAGAAAGATCACAAGTTGGAGACCAGCCTCAGCAACTTAATGAGACCCTGTTTGTTTCCAAATAAAAATCAAAATAGGACTGGGGAATGGTTTAGAGGTAGAATGCTTCTGGGTTAGGTAGAATGCCTTTGGGATTCTACCAGATTGCTCAACAAACACAATGTTGAACAGGGTATTTAAAATTTGAGTTGACTTAAATCGAGATTTCCTTATAATAATAATTATTATTATCATCATTATTATTAATGTATTAATTTTGGTACTAGAGATTGAATCCAGGGGAGTTCTACCTCTGAGCTACATCCCAGACTTATTTTATATTTTATTTTGAAACAGAGCCTCACAAAGTTGCTGAGCACCTCACTAGGTTACTGAAGCTTGTCACAAACCTGTAATCCTCCTGTCTCAGCCTCTCAAGTACTGTAATTACAGGTGTGCACCATCAGGCCATGCTGAAATTTAGTTGTAAATAGCTTTATGCACCTAATGGCTACTATATTGAAAATGTAGATCTAAAGCACTCTGAATTAGAAAGCAATACTGGGTTTACCTTAGCTTTTCCCTCTCTCAAAGACCACAGATCTATTCCGTCTTTTCTTTGTAGTTTCAAAAAAGGATACCACTGTGAATCTCTTAGTTTTTTACAGTGAAGAGCTATTTTAATACTAGAATCAGCAGGGCATGGTGGCACATGCTTGTAATCCCAGCATTTGGGAGGCTGAGACTGGAGGATCCGGGTTCAAGGCCAGCCTCAGCTGCTTAGTGAGGCCCTCTGCAACTTAGTGAGACCCTGTTTTAAAATAAAAAATAAAAAATAGGGCTGTGGCTGTAGCTTGGAGATAGAATGCCCCAGGTTTCATCTCCAGTACCTCAAAAAAGAAAATAATAATAATATAATAATAATAATAATAATATAATCATTTTATCAAATTAAAGTGTTCCTGTTATTATAATACAATTGGAAGTAGTTGAATTTATAAATCACTTATAGTAGTTTTCTGTTTGTTTTTCAATATATGTATATATGCATATGTATTACAATATATTTTGAAAACACAACATTTTTTCTTTCTACTAAGACTTAATGAATTAGCTTTATAAGGGTCTTTAATTGTACAAAATAAAATTTATTTTCTTTTCTACTTTCTTCTTCAAATTATTTCAGATTTATTAATATTCATGTGTTTCAGTATTTTACGGTGAAAAGACAAAAGAAAACTAAGCTTAAGTTCCTCATAGTAGAATTGTTGAGACATTATCTACTCTGCTTTTGCAATTTTAATAGAGCTGATATACCAAGTAATGAGGTTGAACTTTGTTATTTAACCCCTAAGATGCACTGAATTTCCTACAATATTCTTTCTGTATAATGTGTATGTTTTCTTTGAAAACATTTGCCTTCATTTATATATATATATGTATATATATATATATGTATATATATATGTATATATATGTATATATACATATATATATTTTATGTTTGACATTTAATTTTCTGAATGCTTATGATTTCAGATGTTATCTCTTTGTACATGATTATATACTAAATATTTATCTAACATGAAGCAGTTGTGTAACTAAAAAAGAATAAATGGATGAATGCTTGAATGCTGAATGAAGAGATGAGGGAATGAACCTGGATACTTATAAGCTTGGCCATAAATATGTTGTTATTTTTTTTTTGGCTTTGAATCAGTTAATCCTAAATCTAAGAAAATAAAATCTAGGCCAAATATTCTAGTAATAGCTAAAATAGCCATGAAGAGAAATTCACATACGAAGACATGTCACATTTTGGAGATATCTTATTTTATTATGCCCCAGGGCCACTGCAGCAAACTTAATATTCTATATATGAAACTCATGTTTATATATGAAACTCATGTTTATATATGAAACTATTACTTGATGGAGGCAATACTACCCTTTACCCTTATGGCATGATATTTCCCACTAGGATTGTATCCAGATGTTCCAAGTGATAGAAAAACATGTCTGCATCCTCAACATAAGTTTCTGTTCTATTTAGCAACACTTTGTCCTGACCTGAAATATGATACAAACACATTCTAAGTGGCTACCTCTTCAGACCCTTTAATACACCATGAGATTTGTCTTCCAAAAGAGTGTCTATGCATAGCCTGAGTTTCCTAAAATAAATAAATAAACAAATAAATAAATAAATAAATAAGTAAATAATACTATGATGTAGAGTTTAAATGTATTCATTTCAATGATATGGTTTAGAGTTTCTGAAATTCTTAAACCCAGTGGGGGCTCAGCAATTTCTTTGCTTTCTAAGCTTCCATAAGTAGATGTCACACAGGAACTAAGAGTTTTATATGGGAACTAACCTATGTCACACCCTACTATTAATTGTGTTTATGTGAAAGAAACATGCATCAGAATCTAGGGTATTTTTTCCTATTCCAGTAGTCTAATTAACCTTTTCCCAGCATGTAAACTTTATTACCAGTTTTCATCTTTTAACCATACTCTAACCAGCCACATGGAGAGAGAAGGGGCATGGCAGAGAAGTGAGAGGTGTGCCCAGGAACTGATAATACTACAGAGCAAACTTCTGTTGATTTGATTACAAAGATGTCTTTGTTCTAGGCAGAAAAGTCCTCCCACTTTCTAAATCACAGGGTTACATGAATAAAAGAAGAAATCAAATTATCAACGCCATGTATTTTATTTTTTAAAGTATAGTAACTTCAAACATCATTAATTATGAGTCAGTTAATCCCTTGCTCATGAGGAAAGAGATTTCTTTGGTCCACTCTTAGTGTAAGTAGAAGCAAGCCAGATGTGGTGGCGCACGTTTGTAAACCCAGTACTTGGGAGGCTGAGACCAGAAGGTTCAGAGTTTGCAGCCAGCCTCAAGTTAGTGAGACCCTATTTCAAAATAAAAAATAGGACTGAGGATGTAGCTCGGAGGTAGAATGTTCCTGGGTTCATCCCCAATACCGCAAAAAACAAAACAAACAAACAAAAAACCCTAAAAGTAGAAGCAACTAAAACAGTAGTGAAAGTAGATGCATTGTTCAGGGAATATCTATAATAAGCAATGATGCTCACATATTGAGAAATTAATCTTAGACAAGGTCTTTTTCATTATAGGTTGTCAAAACCAAGAAAAAACTACAAAATTAAAAATACATAGATAGCACCAGTTATGGTAGAACATGCCTTTAATCCCAGTACTTGGAAGGCTGAGGCAGTAGAATCTCAGGTTCAGGCTTAGTAGTGTAGTAAGACTGCCAGCAACCTAGCAAGAATCTGTTTCAAAACAAAAAATAAAACGGGCTGGGGCTGTATCTTGGAGATAGAATGTCCCTTGGTTCAATTTCCAGTATCGCGCGCAGACACACGCACACACACACACACACACACACACACACACACACACACACGTAAAATGTTGTAGTCAAGAAAGATTTTATGTTTTCAACTCAAAACTACTATTTATTTATTTATTTATTTATTTATTTATTTATTTATTTATTTTCCGGTACTGGGGATTGAACTCAGGGGCATTCTACCCCTGAGCTACATCCCCAGTACTATTTTTTATCTTTTATTTTGAAACAGGGTCTCACTAAGTTGCAGAGGGCGTCACTAAGTAGACGAGACTGGCTGCAAACCGGGATCCTCCGGTCTCAGCCTCCCAAGTATTGGGATTACAAGTGCCCACCACCACACTCGGCTATCCTAGCTATTTAAAAACATTACTAAAACCAAAATTAAATATACATACTTCCAATTTATAATGTGAAATTATTCAGATGCATTAATTCTTCATTTTATTTTAAGGTATTTGAAAATTACAAGATCCTCCAAAACAAAAAAAAAATACAATTGTTTCAGTGGCCTAAGCAAATGATAGTTTATTTTATTTGTCTCATATAATCAGTAGTTCATAGTTTATATGACTGCCTACCGATATACAGACATTAAAAATAGATTGCATGTAAAGTCACTATATGAGTCATTGAACCAAAAGCATATATATAAATTTATATGTGTAAATATATATTTATATGTGTAAATATATTTATATGTAATATATGTCTGTGTGTGTATGTATGATTGCTTTTTAATATGTTACTGCTATCATTGCTCTAATAGAATTATTTTAGCATTGAAAAGGTGTAGTAGGTATTTTTCTTTCCCATTTTCCCTGAATATCTAAAATTATCATGTGTGCGAATATGTGTAGGTGTGTGTGGCATGTATGTAGGATGTTAATGAGTGGGTATGTTAACAATATAAAGAGAAAAAGAATATAGAAATTAGGTGTCAGCTACTTGCTGAGTCATTGTGAAAAAATAGTAGCAGAAACATTAGAACAATTTATTCTGTTAATTCCAAACATCTTATACTATAATAGCACACATATTCTAATATTAACAAGAAGTTTAATTATTCTCAAATGATTTTAAAATTTCACTTGAAATTGTAAAGAGATGTTAAAAATAACACACTCTGTTTGGGAGGGGAGTATTTGGAATTAATTTGTTGCTTTATTATTAAGAGTATCATGTTATTGTTTGTTACAGAGAGACTCAAAATTGATTGGCCAATTCAAATTTGCATAGTGGTTATTAACAGTATTAATGTACATTGGGTAAAATCCATGTTTATGAGTTATATTTGTAAATTACAATGCAAGATCTTAAAATGAAGTTCCTGTTAATAGCATTTATGAGTATCTGAGCAATTTTTCATGTGGTCATAATTCATATTTATTTCAGATAATATGCTTTCATGCATTGAACATAAAGAAAAAAACAGACTCAACTTAATAAAATACTTGATGGACAGGAGAGCATGATAGTTGAAAACCTAGATTGTCTTGTCAAGCTGCATGGATTCAAATCATTCCTAAATCTCAATATAACACTATTGATCTACTTAATCTACATTTGCTTCACTTTTATTATATGAAGCAAGGGATAAAGAAGAAATATTAATTTCAAATATTTTAGATCTAATGCTTCAGAACGCATTGTGATATAATGGTTAAGAGTATAGAATTAAGAGCCAGTTGATTTATATTCAAGTCTATTTTTCAACTTACTAGCTCTTTAGCTTTAGGGAAAATTAATTAACTTTCTCTGCATCTGTTTTCACCTTTGTAAAATTAGGATAATGGTATGAATTAGCTCATATGCTTATTTTAAGGTTTATGTAAGCTTACTCATGTGAAATGCTTAGAATAATACCTGCTTCAGATAAGTGTTATCATAAATGTACACTATTAATTAATCTTTTATAATTTGAGTAAATGAACAGAAGTGAGAAAAGGCCTTGTAAGAATGCCTGGATTAGTCAGTACTTCCTTGGTAGTACTAATTGTACTAGCATGCATTAGCTGTCATAACAAATAATCACAAATTTATGGCTTAACACAATCGAAATTTGTTATCTCACTTTCTACAGTGTGAGCAGGGCCATCCTCCAGAGACTATAGAATGAAGTTTGCCCCTCACCTCATTTAACTTCTAGTGGCTGTTGGTATTCTTTGGCATATGGCCACATATATCTGCCTTTCTTAATGTGTGTGTGTGTGTGTGTGTGTGTGTGTGTACGTGCGTGTGTGTGTGTATTTAATTTCTCTTGGTCTCTTGTAATGATATTTGTGAGGACATTTAATGCAGGGTGATATATTCATTTCAATTTCCATACTTTAAACACATCAATTAGCCGGGCGTGGTGGCGCACGCTTGTAATCCCAGCATTCGGGAGGCTGAGACCGGAGGATCCGGGTTCGCGGCCAGCCTCAGCTACCTAGTGAGGCATTCCGCAACTTAGTGAGACCCGGTTTCGAAATAAAGAGTAAAAAATAGGGCTGGGGGTATAGCTCGGAGGTAGAACGCCTCTGAGTTCAATCCCTAAGTAC
>PVLC010028039.1:0-7500 GCA_004027655.1 Graphiurus murinus
GTAAAAATAGGGAAAGAAGAACTAAAACTATCACTTTTTGCAGATGACATGATACTATACTTAGAAGACCCAACAAACTCAACCAAAAAACTCATAGAACTGATCAACAAATTCAGTATGGTCTTTTTAATGTGCTGTTGAATTTGATTTGCAAGTATTTTGTTGAGGATTTTATGTCTCTGCTCATCAAGATATTTGATCTAGTTTTCATTTTTTGTCCTTGTCAAGATTTGGTAGCAACATAATACTGGCTTTATGGCATTTGGAAGGGTTCCTTCCCTTTTTATTCTATGGAATAGTTTGAGGACCATTAGTATTTGTTCTTCTTTAAAAGTCTGTTAAAATTCAGCAGTAAATCCATGTGGCCCTGGTATTTTCAATACTGGGAGACTTTTTATTACTGCTTCAATCCCATTACTTATTACTTATTTATTTATTATTTTTTATCCTCTTGGTTCAATTTTAGTAGGTTTTATGTGTCCAGAGTTTTTTCCATTTCTTTTGGATTTTCTAACTTTTTGGCGTATAGTTTTTCAAAATATTCCCTAGTGATCCTTCAAATTTCAGTGGTACATCTTGTAGCATCTCTTTTTTCACCTCTATTTTATTTATTTTGTTCTTCCTCTTTCTTTTGGTTAGTATAGTTAAAGGCTTGCCAATTTTGTTTGTCCTTTAAAAGAACCAGTTTTTTATTTTATTAATCCTTTGTATTTTTATTTTAGTTTCCATCTTATTTATTTCTTCTCTGATCTTTATTACTTCTTTTCTTCTATGGATTGTGAGTTTGGTTTGTTTTTTCCTTATTTTTCAAAAACCTTGAGATGCATCATTAGGTTACTTATTTGAAATTTCTCTATTGTTTTGATGCAGTACTCATTGTTATACATTTTTCTAGTGCTTTCACTATATCCCACAGGTTTGGTCTGTTGTGTATCCATTTTTGTTTGATTCAAGTGAGCTTTAAAATTTCACTTCTGATTTCTTCAGTGACCCACTGTTCATTCAATTCTGTACTATTCAACCTTCAGGTGTTTGTATAATTTCTAGTCTTGCTGTTGACTTCTAGTTTCATTCTTTTGTGATCAGATAAGATGCAAGGAATTATTTCAGTGTTTTAAATGACATTTTTGTGGCCTAATATATGATTTATTTTGGAAAAAGTTTCATATGATGATGAAAAATGTGTACATTCTAATAACTATTTAATGGAATATTCTGTAGATGTATGGTAATTTATTTGATACACACTATAATTTAACACTGATATTTTCTTGTCTGCACACTCAATCTGTTGGTGAGAGTGGGATTGAAGTCACACACTTATGGGTCAATTTGTAACTTCCTTTATTGTGTTGTGTGAATTATGAGTTCAACTTTATTTTTTTTAGGATTGCTATGCTCACAGTAATTTAACTCCAATCATAAAATAGTCTAGATTTTCTCCCAGTTACTTGAGATGCTTCTTTTATTATTTGCTAATTTCTCACCTCTCTTGAAGCCTCTTCTCTGAGCTTGCTTCATTGCTCTTTTTGTCTATCCTAGCAGCAATATCATACTGTTTTAAATATGAAGTGCTTATATTTTAGTAGGAGAAGGATGAACTTCTCTCAGTGTTCTTGAAAGATTCCTCCCAGTAAGGCTTTTCTGGCTATCATTTCTTTTAGTAGGAAGATTAGAATGAAGATGTCTGTTTTGTTGGGATCACATTGCATTTATCAACTAATATTAGAAGAATAGTTATCTTTATGATGTGGAGCATTCCTATCCAAAAATATGGCATATTCAAGTATTATTTTGTGTCTTTCAGTACTGTTTGAAAGTTTTTCCAAATTTAATGTCAAATATTTATTGTTAATTTTATCTCTAAGTTTTACTAGTGTTGTGCTAGTTAAATAAGCTCCTTTTCTCACCATAACTTTTTTTTTGTCAGTACTGGTACTGGTGATTCAACCCGGGGGGTATTCAAATCCTGAGCTAATCCCCTATTCCTATTTTATTTTTGATTTTGAAACAGAGTCTCACTAAGTTTCTAGTGCTGACCTCAAACCTGAAATCCTCCTATCTCAGTCTCCCAAGTACTGGGATTACAAATGTGCATCACCATGCCTGGCTTCATCATAACTTTTCATTGCTTATTGTGCTTATGTGTTTATGCGTATAAATTATTGGATTTTATGTACACATTTTGAATCTGATTACTTTACTCAAATATTTCATATTGTGCAGTGATTTTGGTTAATTCTTCTTCCAAGCTACACTCCCACCCCTTTTTATTTTTGTTCTGAAATAGGGACTCAGTAGGATGCTGAGAGTCTCTTAAAGTTGATGAAGCTGGCCTCAAACCTGTGAATCTCTTGCTTTAACCTCTCAAGTACTGGGATTTCAGACCTGTGCTACCTCACCTGGATTTGTGTCTTTTCATTTTTGCAAAATAACCATAACCTAATTATATTGTTTTTGCACAGGGGTGGACAATAACTGGGGAAAAAGAACGAAGAGATGAGAATGGGGTGGAGAGGTAATCAAGGAGCAATGTGTCTCCTTGTGCATTTCCATATAGCCCCAACATTTAGAAGCATAGTAACTTTTCACATATTGGGAAATATAATTAAAATCCCTCAGGATGTGAATGGAAGCCAAAATAGAAGATAAAAATAACAAACTAAGTGTATTACAAATGAATAACATAACCATGCTGAAGAAGACAGAGAAGGAAAGCTAGCCGAACTTTGGAAACAGTATTTTAACTGCACACTACTAGTCTAAAGATCCAAATAACTGTACACAAATATTACACTCTAGCTACTAAATTTTGTTCTCAAGGAGATACGGTTATCAATTTTGATTATACTATAGATGTGTAATAGAATTGAACATGTCAATAAATGGATTATAGATAATGAAGTAGACTTTTTTGTTAATACTCCTATTGGTGCATTACAACTCTGCATCACAGTGAAGTTCAAAGTGACACAAACACACATGAACATAGAACTTGGTGTAATTTCCTCTGGATCCCACTCCACTCCACCCCACTCTTCCTTTCCCTGCTCAAGGTAGTGAGATTAGTAGTGATACTTTTGTATATGGACATCACAATATCTGAATTGTTTCCTTCATCAAGCCTCCTCTTCCCCTCCCTGCCTCCTTCCCCACCCTCTTCGACTATCCTACTAGTCTCTTTCCTCATTTATCGGAAGTCCTCTTTATTAACTATTTTCTCTCTAGTTTCCACATATGAGAGAAAACATGTGAGCCTTTCTGAGACTGGTTGATCTCACTTAGCATGATATTCTCTAATTCCATCCATTTTCCTGCAAATCACAGAATTTTGTTCTTCTTTATGGCTGAGTAAAATTCCATTATGCATATATGCCATATTTTCTTTATCCATTCATCTGTTGATGGATACTCAGGTTGGTTCCATAGCTTGGCTATGGTGAATTGTGCTGCTGTAAGCATGGATAGGCATAAAACACGATAGCATTCTGACTTTAATTCTTTTGGAAAGATATTAAGGAGTGGTATATCTGTGTCATATGGTGGTTACATTCCTAGTCTTTGAGGACCCTCCATATTGATCTCGATAGTGTTTATACTAATTTACAATAACAACAGTGTATAAATGCTCCTTTTTCTCTCATCCTTGCCTTGCTGCACCTTCTTAACCTTTCTTCTATACCTATTCTTAGCCATCAATCCTCTTTAAGTCTTTATTCTCATTCTTTCTCTTACCTTTATCATTGCTATCTACTATTTCTCTTAGTGAAAGTTTACAGGGTCTTTTCTTTCATTCACTCATTCAGTCTTGAGTGGTTTAAATTTTTCTTTATATTTCTTACTGAGTTCTATCAGCCCATTTTTAATCTCACCAGATGTAATATCAGCATGTATTTATTGAGGTTATTTGGTTTGTAATGTTTCTTCATAAGCATTCTCTCTCTCTCTCTCTCTCTCTCTCTCTCTCTCTCTCTCTCACACACACACACACACACACACACACACACACACACACACACATTTTGGTGCTGGGGATTAAATGCAGGGACATTCTGCCTCCATGATCCACCCCCAGCCTTATTTTATTCTTTATTTGAAACAGGGTCTCATTAAGTTATTTTTTTCTTTGAAACAGGGTCTCATTAAGTT
Source organism: Graphiurus murinus (assembly GCA_004027655.1). Classification (NCBI taxonomy): domain Eukaryota; kingdom Metazoa; phylum Chordata; class Mammalia; order Rodentia; family Gliridae; genus Graphiurus; species Graphiurus murinus. The sequence goes on from PVLC010028039.1 coordinate 4,150, forward strand.
GCTGAGAGCCTCGCTAAATTGCTGAAGCTAGCGTTGAACCTGCAAGCCTCCTGTTTCAGCTTACCAAGTACTGGGAATATAGGGGGTGCACCACTATGCTTCAGCTTCACACATATTTTTAACTTCGTGATATGATGTCTGGTCACATTTTCTTTGTGGTTCAATCAGCTCCATAGTAATGCTTGTCTAGTGAGTATTCTTTATGTATCAATGAGTGTAGCTGGTTTTCTCTATATTTTCCCCCATAGCATTTGTGTGCTAATGCTATGCTTGTTTCTGTTTTAATTGTAGATCATTAAATTATTTGGATTTTCTTTGGCCAGATATTTGTGGGCAAAGAGTGTGGAGGGGTGACAGGCTGTCAGAGTACTCTTGTCCTGTACCAGAGACTGACTGCAGGAAGGACTTACTTGTGTGACTGTTTGCAGAAATCCACCTTATGCCAAACTGATCCAGCCCTGTGGTTCTACATCCTCATATGCATTGATGCAAACAAGAAATACAGAAACTCCAAATCAGAAACCATATTTTTGTTGGCATATCTTTTTTTTCCTCACTGATGAGCATCTTTACTATTTTCTGTTGCCTTTTTTTTTTTTTTTTTTTTTTTTTTTTTTTTTTTTTTTTTTTTTTTTTTTTTTTTACTTTCAACTACATACCTTTTTACCTTTTCACCTCAACAACTTTTTTTCTCCTTGTACTGGGGCCTGAACTCTGAGCACTGCACATGCTAGGCAAGTGCTTTACTTTTCGAAGCTACTTTTTGGCATTTGCAAGTATATTTTTTCTCTTAGTTTCAATAAGAATAGAGTTTGTGGTGAGTTTTTTCAATCTCCCCTTTTTTTCTAAATTACTTATAGGAGGAAAAGTTTTGAGGAAATGGTAACTTATGCAACCTTGTTTACACTAGAATTATTTAACTTGGTGTGTGTGTGCGTGTGTGTGTGTGTGTGTGTGTGTGTGTGTGTGTGTGCGTGTGTGTAGTACTGGGGTTTAGACTCAGGGGCATTCTATCTTTGAGATACAACCCAGCTCTATTTTACCTTTTTTTTTAAAATTTGGAAACACGGTCTTGCTAAGTTGTTGAGGGCCTTACTGAGTTGCTGAGACTGACCATGAACCTGCAATCCTCCTGTCTCAGCCTCCTAAGTACTGGGATTACAGGCATATGCCACCATGTCAGGCTGATTTGTTGAGTTTTTACTGTAGAGTGATGCTTTTAATACAGAGGGTTCATTAAGTTCCTAGCTATATGTTACCTTGGGCAAATTATTGAACCCTCATAAGCTTCAGTTCCTTTATCTTTAAAATGGGGATAATAGTAATACTTTCTCCATCAGAGGCTGTGAGGATCAAAGGAGGTACCATAAGTGGCATATATAACAGGATGCTTGACAAATGGGGTGTAATCAATAAACTGTAGTTTGTGAGACAAGAGAAACAAAAAGATATTTCTACTTGAGATTTGGTAGATCTCTCTTAAAGAGAGATATCTGAGTCATGATAGGCTTGACTTAATTTCCCAAGATTTACAGTATTGAATCACACATTTATTTATGCTATAGTGGAAAAAACCCAACTTATCACTTATTTGTGTATTTCCTGAGTATCACAGATTTGTCAGAGGTCAGATAGCTAATAAAGGACAGCTTAGGTTTGGAGAAAACCCTTTTGGTAGGGCAGACATCCTAATTTAGGTCAGTGATATTTAACCAAGTCGGAACTCACCTAGAGAGTTCATAAGACACATGCTCTTGCTGCACTTGTGATTCATGGAGTTATAATCAATGGGTAATGTGGGCATGTGTGTGTTGAAAACACTCTCCAGGTGATTCGGATGTGCAACAAAGGCTTACGGCTTCATCAGCTCCTCCTGAAATAACTGCAGCGGTGTCTTTACTGCATTCTATCGCCCCTCTCTTTCCTCTCCAGCTCATTTCATACCCAGTCATTCAACAACCTTATTCAGATTTCATTTTCTTCATCACATAGCATATGCCATCTTGTACTACATCTTGGGTTACAGCCTAGAAAGAAGGTCTTTTAACCACAACTTTATGCATATTTGACCTCACGCATATTGCTGACATTTGGAGCCTAGGTTTTCACATGGTTTTATGTACCTGTCTTTTTTTTCCTTGAGAGACTGTAGAGTTCTCAAAGGCTAGCACTATTTTTAATACCTCTCTGAACCCTTAAGAGTACCCTAGCAAGAGAAAATTCTGAAATTATAGTGCAGAAGATGATGAAGAATAAAGAAGACAAGACAAGCTTCCACTGAACATATTTGTATAGAGGTTCAATTGCTTACTCCTTTTGCTATTGATAACAAATAGATCTTCAGTTAACAGAAGAGTAAAGCTAACATTTTATTACGTTAAGATATCTGGGCTCCTTCTGTGCACAACTAGTCCTGTCAGCTGCTCCTGCTATGTACTCAATAATTGCTGAGTGGATTATAACAGCAGAAAATAATAAAATGCAAGGCCGGCACTCTTTCCTTTAGCTGTGAGATGATCCTCCTCACCATGCAAGTGGGGAGCTTTCTGTGATATGACCCCACTCAGGACATGGTGTAATTTAACCAAAAAGACAGAGACCCTGTTCCCCAGCTAGTTATAAAGGACATGAAATAATTCTGGATCCTTTCTGAGCTTCAGGTTGTATGGGTTTTTTTCCTCTTTTTTTTTTGTCTCAGATTTTTTATTTTAGGTTTGCATTTATCACAAGGAATATGCTTATTAGAACAGGCAAAGGGTTGGCTTTTAGTTCCATAAACTCTTATTACTGTTCATTATACATTTTATTCTTAAATTTATTTTATTGTGTTACTGAGAATTGAATCCAGGGGCATTCTATCTCTTAGCCACACCCCTAGCCCTATTTTATTTTTGAAAAAGAGTCTTTCTAAGCTGTGGAGGGCCCTACTAAATTGTTGAGGCTGGCCATGAACCTGTGATCCTCTTGTCTCAAACTTCCCTAATACTTGGATTACAAGCGTGCAGCACCACACCTGGCTTATACTTTTTATTATTAATTGTATGTTTTCATCCAGAGTCACAATCTGAAAACAAATTCAGCTTTTGCTTTTAAAAAAATCAATTGAGATAAATAAATTCACAGGAAACTTTTTGCTCTGTCCTTTACTCAGTTCTTAGTAACTCCTGTAATCATTGCGATGTGTTCCACAGTCTGATTTGGAGTCTTACTTTATGCATTTTTCTATGCAGGAATAGATCTTTTTTATTCTCTAATATAAAGAAGGCTTATCTCCCCAGTACATTTCCATTTCCCTTATTCAGGGACGGAAAACACAAGTGAATAACTAGACGCCATCCCTGTGTAGCCTTT
>PVLC010028039.1:12500-21583 GCA_004027655.1 Graphiurus murinus
TCCCTCCTTCTTAAATTCAGTTTAGTTATTGACTTTGATGTATTTGTGAAAGTACATCATGTGTATTAGGGTGTCCCTTCCCATCCATCCCCTTTAGTTAAGCCAACTTCTTTGCTTATCAGGGTTTCTCCTTTTTCATCTGGAGTCCCTCTTATGCCCCATCTTCTCCCTAGCATTCCCATATTAAGGAGAATATGTTTTTTTTTTACTCTTTGTGACTGACTAATCTCATTTAACATAATGTTTTCCAGTGCATCCATTTCCCTGCAAATAACATGATTTTGTTCTTCTTTATGGCTAAGTAAAATTCCATTGTGTACATATCCCATAGTTTTGTAATCAAGTCATCTGACGATGGACATCATGGCTGGTTCCATAGTTTGGCAATTGTGAATTGTGCAGCTATAAACATTGATACACATACGTCGGTCTGGTAGTTTGGTTTCCATACTTTTGGGTAGATACCCAGAAGTGGTATTGCTGAATCATATGGTCGGTTCATTCCTATTTGTCTGAGGATCCTCCATACTGTTTTCCAAAGTGGTTGCACTATTTTGCAATCCCACCAACAATGTATTAGGGTTCCCACTTCTCCACACCCTCGCCAGCATTTGTTATTGTTCGTGTTTTTTATGATTGCCATTCTGATTGGAGTTAGGTGAAATCTCAAGGTAGTTTTGATTTGCATCTCTCTGATTGCTAATGATGTAAAAAATTTCCTCATACATTTATTGGCCATTTGTATTTCTTCTTTTGTGAGGTGTCTATTTAGATCATTTGCCTATTTTTTGATTGGGTTATTTGTTTTCTTAGCTGTGAGATTCTTGAGTTCTCTGTATACCCTAGATATTAGACCTCTATCAGAAGAGTAGCTGGCAAAAATTTTCTCTCTGTTGAGGTTCTTGATAGTTTCCTTTGCTGCACAGAAACTCTTCAGTTTAATGCAATCCCATGTATTGATCTTCCTTTGAGTTGCTTGTGCTTTGGGGGTCTTGTTGAGAAAGTTTTTACCTGTGCCTATGTGTTCAAGTGTTGGTCCTATGCCCTCTTCAAGTAGCTGCAAGGTCTCTGGCCTGACTTCCAGGTCTTTGATCCACCTTGAGTTGACTCTTGTGCAGAATGAGAAAGTGGGGTTTATTTCCATTTTCCTGCATATGGTTAACAAACTAAGCAAGAAATAACAAGTCAACCAATCATCCAAACAAACATAAATAAATCAAGGCAATACAAAATGAAAACATAGGAAAAACGAGTAAAACACAACACACATACACACACAAAAAAAACACCCAAAAAACAAAAACAAAAACAAAAAAGCAACAACAAGAAACAAAAACAAAAACCCTGTTAGTTAGTAAGTACAGAACTGAATTGGCCTCTGTAGTCCTTTTGGATCTGCATCGATATATTCAGCTTTTAAATGTCTGCTCACTCTATTAAATTTTTGAGTGTGTCTCTGGCATTCTTATTTGCTCTGTCAGTGCAGGGATTTCCGCTGATGCTTCTCTAACTGCAAGCTTGTGTCTCTGAGCTCTCCACAGGGCCTGTCTGTGTGTCTCTCTTTCTTCCTTTGCTGGTGGCGGGAGTGCAATCTATAAACCGGGCATTTTCCAGGGTGCCTGGAAGTTCTCTATGCCCTGTGTGCACTGGGTTCCTCCTGCACTTCTGCTCTTATCCAATCGCTTGAAGGGTGGATGACTGAGCACTTTGTATAGGGGCCCCCGTACCCAGGGGGTGCAATTTAACTTACAGATCCCTGCTGCTCTGGTTCCAGTGGGAGGGGTGATCTGGGGTGTCCTCGACGCAGGCTTAAGATGGTTGTCCCAGGTGTTCTTGATCACTGTTGATCCTGCAGGGATATGCTGCCTCATTAGGGGGTGGAATTCCATAGTTGCTTACTCCACTTCTGGTCGTTGGGTGGGCGGGAGGTTGTTGGAGGTCTTGGTGCTAATAGACGCTGCTGTTGGCACCTCGAAAGATGGTGGCTGGCAAGATGGTGGCTGGCAAGATGGTGGCTGGCAAAATGGCAGCCACTGGTTTGCAGGGCACGCTGCTGCCACACACTCTCGGGCCGGCTCCTTTGTTCTCCTCTGTTCAGCTGCTTTTGTTGCATTTTTCTCTCTTTTTGCTGCTTTGCTTTTCTTTCCTTCCATCAAGAAGCTGTGTTTGTGGCAGTTTTGATTCAAGCTCTGTGGTGCAGTTGATCGTTGCTCTGGCTCTGGAGGGAGAGGTGAGCTGGGGTCACTGTGGAAGGTGCAGGGATCCGCCGCCTGGTGAGGATGTGGAGTTCTGGAGTCGCTTGCTCCATGCCTGGTCATTGGGTATGCAGCTGGGCAGCTGGCTTAATGGCCACCGCCGCTCCGTGGGCTCCGTGGTGTGGTACCGCTGCTGCACGGTCAAGCTCCTTTGCTCTCCCTGGTCGGCTTTCCAGGGTCTCTTTATTTTTTTTTATTTTTTATTTATTTATTTATTTTTTTTTGCGGTACTGGGGATTGAACTCAGGGGCATTCTACCTCCGAGCTATACCCGCAGCCCAATTTTTTATTCTTTATTTTGAAACCGAGTCTCACTAAGTTGCAGAGTGCCTCACTAGGTAGCTGAGGCTGGCCTCGAACCCGGATCCTCCGGTCTCAGCCTCCCGAATGCTGGGATTACAAGCGTGCGCCACCACGCCCGGCTTCCAGGGTCTCTTTAGTTGAGACTCAATTTTAGTTGCTTTGTTCACTTTTTTGTTGCTTTTTTTTCTTCCTTCAGGAAGCTGCTTTTATGGCAGATTTGATTCTCGCTCACAGCGCCTGAGGAGAGGTGTTTCACTCAGATGCCATCTTGGGGTCTCCCCCCTATTTTATTTCTTATTTTGAAGTGGAGTCTCACTAAGTTGCTGAGGAACTTGCTGAATTGCTGAGGCTGACCATGAACCTGCGATTCTATTGTTTCAGTTTCCCAAGGACTGAGATTACAGGTGTGTGCCACCATGCCTGTCTCTCCTTTCCTTATTTTTAACTACTTTGTCAGACATGGAGGATCTTGATTTTCATTACATCACTATATCTTTACTTACTTATCCATTCCTATTCACAAATACAGTAATTTCAGAATTCCTAACCTATACTTCTGTGTTAAACAACTTTACCAGTCACAGATAAAATTTCTATTTGTGCATAATTTTGTCTTAAGACCAATGGTGTCCACTCAAAACACTGTTTTCTAAAGTTACTGGGGCCAGCTACATTTTTCTCCATTCCTTTCAGCGTGCTTATGTGATTTATTTGTAGTCAAATTCATTTGCCATGGGCTTGCATTCCATTCTTCCTACCTTATCCAAATTTAGTTATTTTTTTTTTTACTTTTATATACACTATAGTGGTTTTGTATTTAGCTTTGCAAGTAACCACCAAACTTTTCCCAAGAGGGCCTTATCATTTTATATTCCCACCTGTAATGTGTGAGAGTTTCAGTGTCTCCACCTCCTTGTCTGAACTTGGAATTATCATTTCATTAGGAATAGTGATGTATGATAGGAATGTCTCACTGTGGCTTGAATCTGCATTCCTGGGATTACAGAGATGGGCCATCATGCCCGGCTTGGGGTATCTTTCAGTATCCTTATTTACCATCTATATATCTCCTTTGGTGAACTGTACCTTTCCATTCTCTGAACAGTTTATTTCAGGGAGGAAAGGTTGTTATAATAAAGTCCAACATACTTTTTCTTTTATGGAACTTGCTTTTGTTGTACCTAATACCTCTTAGCTTTGTTCAAGGTCATATTATTTTATTCTGTGTTTTTAAGAGAAGTGTTATAGTTTCACATTTTGAATGTGGGTATATAACGTATTTTGAGTTAAGGTATGAGGCATAGGTCAAAGTTCACTTTATTACATGTGAACAATACAATTATTTAAATGCCGTGTGTTCAAAAGGCTATCCTTCCTCCATTTATTTGCCTTTGAGCCTTTGTAAAAAAATCAATTGACTCTCTACATATTGTGGGTGTATTTAGGGGCTCTCTTTTTTGTTCTGCTTTGCCAATACTACATGGGCTTTACTACAGTAGCTATGTCTTGAAAATCAGTAATGTGACACCCTTTGACTTTATTCCTCTTTTGCAAAAATATCTTGGCTATTGTAGTTCATTTACCTTCTTACATAAATTGTGGAAATCAGTTTGTCAGTACATATTTAAAAATTATGCTCAGATTTTAGCTGGGCGTCGTGGCGCACACTTGTAATCCCAACATTCAGGAGGCTGAGACCGGAGGATCCGGGTTCGCGGCCAGCCTCAGCTACCTAGTGAGGCCCTCCGCAACTTAGTGAGACTCGGTTTCAAAATAAAGAATAAAAAATAGGGCTGGGGGTATAGCTCGGAGGTAGAATCCCCCTGAGTTCAATCTCGAGTACCGCAAAAAAAAAAAAAAAAAAAAAAAAAAAATTATGCTCAGATTTTACTTGGGATTGAACTGAATCAAAATATAGATCAAATTGGGGAAAAGCAATATCATTACATTATTCTATATTCCAATCAATGTACATTTATATTGTTTCTTCCTTCAATATTTGATAAAAATGACTAATGTCATATGGGTCAATAGTTTTCTTTATTTTTTGAAGTTTTAGTCTATGAATAAAATTTCTTTAGTAAACATAGTACTTTTCAGTTGCTATTTCTTGCTGATTGAGTACAGGTAATTAATGTCTTTATAAAATTGATCAATTATAAAATTAAAGACTTAGAGTGGTTTGGACTAGTTCTTTGTTTTTCTTAGTATGTATAAGATGTGCTATGATAATCCTTCTTTTATTCCTGTTATTAATAACTTGTGTTTTCTTTCATTGGTATGGTTAGAGATTTATAAGTTATCATTATTGTTTTCAAAGAATAAGTTCTTGTTTTCATTTATTTTTTCTATTATTTTTCTGTTTTCAGTTTTGTCGATTTCTGCTCTTATATTTATTATTTTCTTTCTGTTATTTATTTTAAGTTTAGTTTACTCTTGCTTTTCTAGTTCCTTAAGGTTGAAACTTACACTAATGATTTGAGAAATTTCTTTTGATTCACTATATAATCATTAAATGCTATTAATTGTCCTTTAAACACAACTCTAGCTATATCATACAAATTTTGATATGCTGTTTTGTATTTTTATACAGTTCAAAATATTTAAAAAACTTTTTTGAGACTTCCTCTTTGATCCATGACTTACATAGAAGTTCATTGTTTAAGTCCAAAAGTTTGGGTATTTTCCAGATAATTTTTGTTATGATTTTCAATTTAATTCTGTCATAGTTTGAAAACATACATCATACAGTTTATATTAGTTAAATTTATTAATGCTTCTTATATAGTTCATAATGTGGTCTATATTAGTACACCTAGAAGGAAAATTCATTCTCTTTTTGGATATAGTACTCTATACAAATGTTGCTTAAGGCTAGTTGGTGGATAGCATTGTTCAGGTCTCATATACACTTAATAATTTTGGTCTACTTGTTCTGTTAATTACAAAAAAAGGAATATTGACATCTTCAAATATAATTTTGGATTTGTCCTTTTAGTTCCATCAGTTTTTGCCTTATGTCTTTTTAAGCTCTTCAATTTGAAATTAGGGGTGTTTGTCTTATTAGGAAATTGATCATTTATTATTATTAATCGTCTCATTTTTGTCCTTGGTAATTTTTCTTATTCTGAAGTTTACTTTACCTAATATTCATGTAGCTATTCAACATCTTTTCTTTAGGACTTGCGTGGTATATATTTCTCTATTTTAAATTTATGCCTTCATATTTAAAGTTTTTTATATAAAAATAAGTTGAGTCTTTTTTGTTCAATATGACAAACACTATCTTTTAACTAGTGTGTTTAGATTGTGCACATTTAATATAATTACTCATATGGTTGAGATAAATTCTGTATTCTTGTTTTAGTTTTTTCTATTCATTCCTTTAGTTCTTTGTTCCAATTCCTACTTTATTTTCTTTGTTAATTATCTTTTAATTATTTCCTTTTATCTCCTCTATTGACTTGCTTTTATTACTTCCTCTTATATAATTTTAGTGGATGCCCTTAGGCTTAAAATATACATCTCTGCTTAAGAGTCTTAGTTTTGAATAATATTATATAACTTCAAGTATGTAGAAGGATTTTACAATAGTGTATTCTGAATATTTATTCTTTTCATCTTCTGTGCTATTTTTATGGTAAATTTTAGTTTCACATGTGCTATAAATATATAATTCCTTGCTACTATTTTTGCTTTATCTTTTAGCTCAATTAAACATAAGGAGAAAGGATTCAATTTCATCTTTATTTGTTCCATTTTTAGTATTCATAATTTCTTTGAGTTGGCCCAAGTTTCAGTCTTATACAATGTTTTTGGTTTTTTTTTTAATACCTGAAAAATATTTTTGAACATTTCTGGTAAACAAGTATGCTCCAATAAAATGTCTCAGTTTTTGTTTGCAAGAGAAAGAACTTACTTTTTCTTCATTTTTAAACAATATATTCTGTAGACATAAAATTCCAGAATAACAGTTAATTCTTTCTTCACTAGTTCTTTACAGTATTTTAAAAATTCTACTTTACTCTCTTTTTTGCTATCTAAGATAAACATACTGTAATTATTAATTTTATCTCTCAATTTTTTCTTTTTGTTCTGCCTTCAAGATTTTCTTTTTGTCTTTGGTTTACAACAGTTTATGTATTAAACACAAAGGTACATGTTTATTTTTTGTGAGTTTTAAAAATTTCAGCCGTTATTTATTCAAATATTTTTCCTTTCCATTTTCTTTGCCTTCCCTACTTCAGGACTCCAGTTATAAGTATTTAAAAATTATTCACATCATCTCATAGCTCTATGATATTTGGTTATTTTTTCTCTTTTCTCTGTTATTCTTTTCCTCTTTGTAGTACAGTTTGTGTAATTCTATTAACCCATCTTCAAGTTTAATAGATTCCTTTATCAGCTGTGACAGCTTGCTGTTGAGTCTGTTGAAGGCACTCTTCATTGCTGCTCCTGTGTTTTTTAATTTGTAGTATCGCCACCTTATTGTTTTCCACAGTTTCTATTTCTCTATCGAAATTATTCACCTGGTCATACACAGTGAACACCTTTTCCTTTAGACCCTTTAGAATATTGATCATTGTTATTTTCAATTCTCTGATGTTATTTACCACCTGTCTCATTTCTGAATGTGGTTTTAATGGTTGTTCTATTACTTCTCAATATGGTTTTTTGCCTTTTGTATGCCTTATAATTTTTGTTGTGGTTGAGAACTGGACATCATGCATAATACAGTAGAGACCGGAGTAGGTTCATCTTATGTCTGCAATGGGCATGACTTTTCTTGGGCTAGGTCTTAAGTGTGGGAGTTGAGTTAAATTAGGGTTTGGGTGAGGGCTTTTTGTTGTTCTATAGTTACCTTGAGGGCACCACAAGCTTCAATCTCCTGTAGGTATTCCTGTGGTTACAGTACAGAAACAAAGAAATTTCTGTGCAATTCTGAATTTCAGGTGTTCCCTTTGTGCTCTGCCTCAGAAGGCATTTTAAAAACACCTTCGTTCCTCTCTTCGTTCCTCGCAGCAGTATTTTCCTCTTATCTGTTATCTGCAGCTTCCTGGCTTGGTGGTAGTTGAATATGTGGTCTCTATTACTTTGATGAATGCTCAGTCCTGCTTCAGATCTCCAGTGAGGTTGGCAAAACATACAAATTCGAAATTAATATGGCTCTATTCTTTAATAAAAATGGGAGCAGCCCTCCTAGATCTCTGAGTCTCAGGATAAAAGCTGGAAGTTCATCCAAACACTTCTGAGGATGAAAGAGGTCCTTTTATGATAATTATGCCAGGACTACACGTGTAAAGTTGGATCACCCCAGGAAAACTGAGAAGTATGGTCACTTCTCAGGACACTCTCACGAGTGATGCAAAGGTGGCCTTCGCTGGCAAGGCATTTTGAAAAATTGAGTAAGCAAGAATAGGATTTATATTCAAATTCAAGCTAAATCCAGTCCCTGGTACACACTTCGTACTCAATAGATATTTGCAGAATGAATGAGAATTAATACGAAATAATCTAAGTCAAGTAAAATTACATGATAAGCAAAGACAGGACCATTTTCTACAAAACACTTTATTTTTTGGAACTATATTTTCCTTTCCTTTCCTTTCTCACATGTATATAAACACACCTTACAAGTTTCCAGGATAATTTCCCCAGATAGATTCTTATTTCATTCCTTTCAGAGGGCAAATAAAACCATCTATCCTTGCTAGGGAAAAAGCTTTCTCTCACCGAATTTCATTGCTTTATTCTCACACCGGTAGCCTGGTAGCCTGATTTTTCTAGAAGTGGAGTAACTCCATTGTTTTAATCTTTACACTTCCTTGCACGGAGCCAAAGAGACCCTCCTGACATTTTAGTGCCATAGTTGCAGAGATTTAGCCTTAGCAGCCTTGCCATTTAATTGTGCTCTCACGCAACCCAGTGTGACTCTGAGGCCAAGCAGTTCTGCTCTATAATTGTTTTGTCACTCTGTAGAATCACAGAATCATGGTACCTGAGACTTGTTGAAAATGTAAGAGACATCATTGTATCGCAACACACAGAAGAGAAAAAGGTGAAAACTCCCATTGATGTAGGTCAGTTAGGTTTGTTTATCACAAAAGTAATATGGTTTGTGAGAAGGTGCAATTCTTGTCTTTCAATTCTCTGAGCTCTTCCATATCCATCCAATATTTTCTGTTGCTTATCATTAAGGAAGTGACACACATCCACCTTAGTTTACATATTTTAAATGTCTAATCACTAATATTGTCCAATATTAGTAGCAACAGGTTACCAGTTATGCACCACCAGAGCTATTATGGCCATAGCAATGATTTAAGAAGCAAATTTGAAAAATACTGAATTAGTCTAACACTTAACCTGAGATTTGAGACCCTTATACATTTCTGGTAAGTAGTCATTTATCCTCTGTTTGCATACATCCATTGGTAGATGATCTCACTTCTTCCTGATTAAACTGTAATATTAATAAGCTTAGTCCAGATGGAGCTGAAGCATGTCTCCCTGTAATTTCTCCTC